>OOFB01014632.1:70657-100046 GCA_900323305.1 Trachyrincus murrayi | reverse complement strand
TGGGGGGGGGGGGGGGGGGGTAAAGTGGGAGTCAAACAGAAAGAGGGAGCTGGACGGGAGGCAGTGTGTGAGAGAGAGCAGGGTTAGCCTACCCCCCACCCACACACCCCTTCATGGATATGTATTCAGTCCAGAGGAGTCTTTTCTCTGTGTATTTATGCCCCTCTCTTACTTGCTCGCTCGCACACTCTCTGTGTCGCCTTCGTGGTCTGGGGGGGAAAGGGAATTTTCTCGTTACCATGAGAATATCATCTGAGGCTGACCACGTCCGCTGGAATGCTTTTGTCTCGGGTTTCATGTCAATAAAGCACACAGAATAGTTTCTATATATCTGTATGTATACAGGGATATATCTACAGTATACGGTTAGTTAGGAACAGAATAGTTTCTATATATCTGTATATATACAGGGATATATCTACAGTATACGGTTAGTTAGGAACAGAATCGTTTCTATATATCTGTATATATACAGGGATATATCTACAGTATACCGTTAGTTAGGAACAGAATATTTCTATATATCTGTATATATACAGGGATATATCTACAGTATACGGTTAGTTAGGAACAGAAGATTGTTTGGCTGAGCTCTAACCCTGACCCAGGATTACACTGTGACATAAATAATCAAGAGAAAGAAAAAAATTAATAATTTTGACTTATTCACTTCCACGAGAGAGAATACATAAATTAGAATTAGCAGAGAATTTAACGTAAAACAATAACAGAAATGAAATACCTTGTGTCTGTGTGCATTATATTTATACCTTAAAAAGTATTTTAAGGACTTCCCCTTTGGTTTCTTGTAACAATAGAAGAGTCAGTAATACATTGTGAACGGTCTGTACTTGAGGTGTATAGTGTGTGTGTGTGTGCGTGCGTGCATGCGTGCGTGCGTGTATGTGTGTGTGTGTGTGTGTGTGTGTGTGTGTGTGTCTGTGTACGCGTGCGTGCGTGTGTGCAAGTGTGTGTGTCTACTGGCGGCTACGGTGGTCAGACAGCATAATTGCAGTCCACCACCACCTCCACCTCCACCTCCCCCTCCACCTCTACCTCCACCCTCCCTGCTGGAGCCTGCGTGGGCAGACGTGGAGGCCCGGGTGGCGGGGAAGGCCCTTCATAATCAGCCCATGTCTGGAACACTGACCTGGGAGTCTGGCCCCTGATCCCCTCGTCCACAGTGAAGCCACGCAAGACACCTTCCCTTTATTCTTAGTCTTTTCAGGTTTCAAAAATAGTGCTTGAATAGCATCATCCAGCTATTGTTATATGTAGGGTAAGTAAGTAAAACAGCTGCATAAAGTAATGTAGGGATAGCCAGGTGTGTGGTAAAAATAAAGTGTTGAGTCAGGATGTAGGCCGGCACGCCTTGCAACTCTGTGACTTTGGTTAACTCTGCTCTTTCACCTGGCCGCGTACGTGTATATATACGTCTTCGTATAGTATTTATTATATATACGTGTACATATAGTATTTATTATACACGTGTGCATATAGTATTTAAAACTAAGTGTTATTATCAATACGGGAAAGCAGCTCTACTCATTACTCACTATTTTTTTCACCATTATTTCATATCAAGATGGAGGATTTAAGCCTTGTTTTCTGAATCAGCAGCGTGCTTATCTTAACTAGATTCAAATCACAGCCATGACATCACAAAACCCAGACAGTGGTCGTGTGTGTGTCTGGGATTGTGTGTGTGTGTGTGTGTGTGTGTGTGTGTGTTTGAGAGAGCACGTGCGCATGCGTGTGTATGTGTGAGTGTGTTTTCCCATGGCATAATTGTGGCTGTCCTAACTGACTATGCTTCCTCTGAACACTCCAGACATAGAGGTCAGAGGTCAACACTCTGGCAGACGCACACACACACACAAACACACGCACGCACACACACACACACACACACACACACACACACAGGCACACACCCACACACACACACACACACACACACACACACACACACACACAGGCACACACACAGACACACACACACACACAGACATCAGTAGTCATGAGGTTCAGTGATGGAGGAAGCATCTCTGTCTCCCAGACGTTTGCTTTCTCTAGGTTTTTTTTCTCCCCTTCCTCTTCTCTCTCTGCTGTCTCAGCACAAAACTGCTGTGTCAGACCTGTGACACCACACAGGTGCAGAAAAGCAGAACATGCACAAAATCACACGTGCGCACACACACACACACACACACACACACACACACACACACACACACATGCACACACACACTGAGCTTTGATAAAACTTTGCTCACCCCCCCCCCTGATGTTATTTTATGTTTCATGTTCTGTGTGACAAACACCACATTTGACTCATACTTTGTTTTGTTTTTGTCTTTGCAGAGTGACGTCCTGGGTCCATGAAGAAGGATTCTGCTAGCCACAGCCACAGTCCATTTGGCTAGACTTTGATTGTAAAACATCTGCTATAAAAGTGTTGCAATGAACAATAATGTTGTGTTATAAGAACTAAAAAAAACATGAAAGAGTGAGTCGTAAAGTACACGGAGTGTTTGATTTCACAACTACACCCTCTGTTGCGAGTTATGAGGGGAGCTTGTGGGAGACCGTTGGGAGGTGATTACAGATACTTACTTTTTTTTATTTTGTATGTTGTGTTTTGTATGCTGTATATTGTTTTGTGTGTCGTCCCGTTTTGTTGTCTAATTATTTGTTTGTATAATTATTATTTTGTTGTTGCCTTTTTCATTTCAGTTTAAAACATGTTTGCCAATATACAATAGTTTAAAAGAGGTACGGCTATTATTGTTGTTGATTCAATAATATACAAGTTTATGAACTTTATGTACAACTGGTTGTATTTGACACTGCATGGCATGAATAAATACTATGTTTTGCATCCAGGTTATTTCGTTTTTCCAATAATTATTTCCTTTCAACTTCTGTTTATTTGCTCACGTTCAGAAACGTTGCTTATTGTAGTTTAGTCAGCCTACCATGTAGGATTCACTTCAGCCGATAGGCTATCATGATTGGCTATTATAAAAAAAAAACTATAGAGTTAAAAGGAAGGGAGTAAGCCTGCGAGCTAGAGAGAAAGCCTACATATGTGTTACATAACATTATTATTACAAATGAATAATGAAGACAACATGGTGGTTCAGACCTTTTTCCCCCACCAAGTACAAGTAGGCTATATATTATAGTATTTTCTGCTGGCAAGGTTATTTATTCAGCGGCCATCACTAATTTAAAAATATCCAGTCCAATTATTAGATTATAAATAGACTCTGCTCATCGTTGTAAATCTTAGCACAGTTAAGATCATTTCGTTAGATAGGCTCTATGTTTAATATTTAGGCCACCTCATACTCTGGTTCAATATATAGCCTAGGCCTATATCGGGAGCAATCATTTTTCGATGATGTAATGGCGTTTTCAAGTAATAAACCATAGAATAAATTGGATTCTATAATATACGTATAGCTTATTGGTGATAATAATATATCAATATGATTTTTGCCAATGTTCTCTATAGCCTATGTAGCGCTATGGATAGACGTCGCCATCAAATATAATTATAGGCCTGGATTAAAATTTTACAATACAAATTCTAGTCGGCTTGAATTGAAAAAAAAAACGATCTAAAGACTGCAGAGAATGAAATCACCTTACAACTATAGGCCCTAATATCTTGACGAAAGCATTGATTTCTGCAATTTCATTGGATGTCCTAATCTAACCATTGCCAGCGTTTAAAATTGCCAAAATACTAAATAACTACTATAAATACTACGCCCAAATACTAAATAATCTGAGGGATGGTTTTGTTCATAATTTGCCCACCGAGCGTCTTTTATCTATGAAAGATAATAGGCCTATTGTCGTAGGGCTATTCCTGAAGTAGCTTAATAGGCTACAATACAAAAATATAATAATAATAAAAATAATAATAATAATAATTATTGTTGTTATTATTATTATTGTTATTATTATTATTATTATTTGGCACAATTTAATTTAAGAATTTGTCATATTGATCGAGCTATATCACAGCTTTTTTTTCGTTTGCGTTCACAATTAGTAGCCACATAATACATGTAGTCCAAACTCTATTCATTAACTATTAGGAATTATATCTCGATGAAAGCCTACTGTACAGCGTAGCCTGGGCCTAATTGGATTAGTTATGGGAGGGTGGGGGTAGCAACAAGCCATCTGAATAAATGCAAATAGGCTTCCTCTTAGCGGGCATCATGCCAGGTATCTATAGCAACCACATTTTGTGACTCTTTGTCTTCCTCCATGCCTCCTTCCTGCAATATCTGAGCTAATTACTTATGTCTCCCTCTGCCTTCTGTCTTCGCTGGCAGTTTCCACTATAGCTTCCACTAGACCCTTTGCCAAAAACGAAATGGGTAAAATGTGAAGCCTGCAGGTCTACTGATCAGTTTAGGCATGTTTGACGGGTAGGCCTCTAGTAGATTTTTTAAAACCGTCCTAATAGCGCCTAACTAATAGCCAATATCTTTCATCACAGCGCCTATCGTCCCCTTTTTGCCTGAAGGGGCATCGACACTTTTTTGTTATTAATCATTCAGGACTGGTCTGTCAAGGTCAAGTTCAAATTCAAAGCGTGACCCCACAATTCAACCAACCACTTTACAATTCCAATTGTCGTGTTGCACTGCCACCTAGCGACCATTTTTAAAACTAAAAAACAATTGACTTGCGGTTGAGAACTCTGTATTTATTGTAATATAGTGCCACCTTGTGGTCACTTCAAATAATACAGGTTGTAATAGAACCAAACCCGAACGCCACTTGTAGATAGGTTTGCATTGTAGATGACTTCCTCTATTGGCTAAACACATGCTATTGCATGCATAACCTCTGATTGGCTGATATGGTTTCTTTCAACTGTCAGTTAAAAAATATAAAATACATTTATATTAAAATAGTCAAACGTTAACTATGCCTACATTATAAGTAATATTGTCTAAAGAGCTGTAATATTGTTGAAATTAAATAGACAACTGGTAGAGCTCATGTCAATCTCAGGTTTATTAAAGAGTCTGTGAGTCTCTGTTTCAGGCCTTAAAGAAACATCATTGCTGCTGCATACAGATCACAGTTAGTGTGTTTACATTCATGTTGGCACAAAACAGTTCGGTAATTCCACCGTGTCAAGACAAGAACTGTTGTAACATGCAAATACACCAATACCATGTGTCTGCAGGTCTGCATATGATTAAATAACTTTGTTAAAACGATTTCTTTCTTTGCATTTAAATTAGCATTGGCTACATTAGGGACACAATAAACAAACAAAAACCTAAAAACTAAAAGCCACACATTTTTGTTAAAACACCTTCGTATTCTTCATATTAAGCCACTTCATGGTTTAACACAAACAATTGAATAGGCCTCTTTCTAATAAAAAAAAAGAGAAGATAATATAATTGTTTTGGCATTTAATGATTCTCCAGTTCTTAGGTAATACTTTTAGACCAGCTGGAATACTTCTCCTTATCCCAGTCTATACGAGCTGATCCCAGCATGTGTAAAATACACACGCATGTCTTCTGAAACGACAAAGAGTGAAGCACAGCAACATTTAATTCCTGCCATCTCGCACCACAAAAAACTCCAGCAAACAACATAGTTATTTTTAAATGTAACAGTTATTGTTACATGTAACAGTTGTTACATTTCAAGTAGACATACTACCTAAATGACATGTTATGCCTGCCACTGAGATAGGCAGTTTACAAACAGACCTCACAAACAGGGATCTGAATTAGTACAATTAACGTCAAAAGCGATTTTAATTCATTCATTAAAACGTCAAAATGTCAGTTTTGCTGTCCTATAGCAAATATTGGAAAAGCCTATAAAAGTGAACACAACCTGCCACAAAAAGGTCATAGGTTAAGTATTTCAGTCATAGTAAAAGCCTTACTATTCCCTACTAGGCACTTAGAGGTCAGTATCTAGCAACCAAATAAAAAGGTTCCAGCCATTGACAAAGAGCAGCATTAGCACTGAAACTACACAGGAGCAGCATCCGAGTTGACGTAGATTTTAAACGGGGAACCTAGAAGCAGAGCTGGGCTTCGGATGAAGACGATACACTCTTTGGAACACTGCAGGGGAGGGAATTAGCTTAAATCGATGTAGCTCCCCTTTTCAGTGTCACTAAAGTATTTCCATATACCCACTTGAAGTTAAGCCCTTTCTTTTTCTTCTCTTCACCTTTGTGCCAATATGAACATTGCCTGAATATTGTAGGGTACTTAAATAGATTGATGGATTCCTGGATATAGTAGAGATACAATCAACACCTCTTTCTCTGGAAGTTACATAGACAGGCAAGTACCATATCCTACGAGCTCACACACACACACACACACACACACACACACACACACACACACACACAATATATACAATAGCCTCCATTCTACATATGTACATGTAGGAGTTACCTTGGCCCCAGGACAATGCTTCCTGGTGTTGGCATACACATGGGTTGTTGTTGTTTTTTTAAACAGGCTACATTACGTGGCCTTCTTTGAATTTGACACCACAAAGCCGCCCTGCACCTCCTCACCGTCGGGCCCAGCTGCTGCCACCACTCATCCTATAGTGAGAGCAGCAGTACAGTGAAGTCTCAACGGTCCAAATATAGAAACTATGGTTGATAGTTAAACACGGTGATGCCAATGAGATCATCTTACGGGATGTTATAATGCATTATAACTTGTATTTGCCATGACGACATGTTATGGCACGTGGCAAACAAATTATTCTCAGTGTAGACATAAAACAATTTGGAAATCATGAACAGGAGCAAATCGAACACAAAGCTGAAAGAAGTCAAACTTATTAATGGAAATATGGCAGCAACGACTGGCATTATACGGGTTCACTTCATATGAAGTCAGTATGACGCAGTGCTAGACAATGGCGTCACCTATCACCACTTCCCATCTACAGAATGACACCTCAGCTTTCACAAGAAACGACAAACCTGTCGCAACCCATTTGAACAAACAACATCAAGGGGAGAGCAACATTAACACTACCACCAGTAACTTCTATTCACCCGAGTGATCCTTAACGGAGACACATACGACAGTTAGTGTTTAGGGTAGTTTCTTTCAAACAACAAACAACGACCATGAGGAGTTAAATCGAACGCATATGAGGAAGTCGAGGTGGGCGTGCGTTGAGGGGGGCAGGTTCACGAGGAAGTAACACCTACGACTAAATGAGTATTGCACATGATCGGGACAACAGCAGGTCCAAGGGATGCTCGGGTGACCAACCAGCCTCCAGCATCCAGCCGTACGATCCAGAGGCAGTGTGTGTGTGTGTGTGTGTGTGTGTGTGTGTGTGTGTGTGTGTGTGTGTGTGTGCTTCCAACTCCAACACTCCGACCTTTCGCTCCCTCCTCTCCCGAGGGTCTCACTCCCCTGGGGGGAGGGGGGGGGGGGGTTTATCGGGAAGTGTAGCCCATTTGGTGCAGCTTCCTCAGGAGGATCTGCGTGAGGTCGAAGGTGGTGAAGCTGATGCCCACGGCGATGGGCCCCTTCACCCAGTTCATGCTCAGGCCCTTGTAGAGGCCCCGCACCACGCCCTCCTCCGCCACAATCTCCCGCATGGTGCCGGCGATGGTGCCGTACGTGTGGCCCGTCACGCCCGCCGTCTGCATGCGCCGGCGCACCACGTCCAGCGGGTAGGACGCCGACTGGCCCAGGAGGCCGGCGCACGCCCCAAACGCCAGCCGCTCGTAGGAGTAGGGCTGCGGGCGGCCACTTCGCTCTGGGGGGGGGGGGGGGGGGGGGGGGGGGGAAAGGGGGGGGGTTGGGGGGGGGGGGGGGGTTTTTTTTTTTTGGGGGGGGGGGGGGGGGGGGGGGGGGGGGAGATGGGGGGAATAGAGGGGCGATCAGAGAGGTGGATGTGCATTGTGTTTTATGGTGGTGGAGGGGGGGCGTATATGTTTTATCATCGATGTTAATGCAGCTATTTACTATTGTGGGGTGTGTGTTGTTGGTGGCTGGTTTAAGCAGCCTCACCTGGTCTGAGTCAGACTGATTAGACTCTGGGGCTGCTGGGTGAGGCTGCACACCTGTGGGGCATTGAGTAACCAAGGCCCACAGGTTAAACCAGCCACCAGCACCATCAGGAGGAGCGCTAGCATGTCAGCACCTGCTCACCTGATCTGCCTGTGTCGTGCTATTGGAGAAGCCCTGAAAAGCCACTGTAGTGGCATGTAGCAGGGTTGACTGCTACAACTATTTTGTCACTTAGGTCCTAAGGGGTCATAATGGTAAGTCGCTTTGAATAAATACAAAAATGTCCTAAATTGTTGAGATGTGTTTTTTTTTTTTTTTTGATATGTCATTAATGAGAAGGTAGGGGGTTAGGCATCTTGCTCAAGGACGCCTACAGGTAGGCCGCAGACAGTGGGGTTCGAACCCATAACCTTTCAGCTGGGAACACCTCTAACCACTAGACTATCCTACCAGCGTGCATCTTCTTCAGGGTCTCGTAGGTGAAGAAGCTGAGGCCGGCGTAGGGCACCACGCCCAGGATGGTGGGGGTGAAGCCCCTGTACAGCGTCTTCAGGCCCTCCTCCCGAGAGATCCGCCCAAACACATGCATGATGTTACCGTACCTGGGGGGAGACCGGGAGAGCAGGGGGGGGGATGTGAGTGTTAGTAGTACAGACACAAAGAGTGGCTTACAAGAAAACACGTGACTGTTTCTGAACTAAGGTTTTAAAACAAAGAAGGACTTGTCTAATATCGATATTACACTTTGAGTAAGTGTGCTTACATTTCTTTGGGTGTGACTGCCATCCTCGCTCGTACCATGTCCAGAGGATAGGTCAACATGGCTGCTGTGGTACCCGCCATGGAGCCAGCCAGTAACCTTGGAAACGGAGGCAGGGCCCTTGGAAACAGAGGTCAGGAGGACACATTCTTAAATGAGCCAAGTTGCTACAATATAGGAACCTATTGTATCCTTTGCAGTGAAGCACTTTAATTGTAAATATCTCTGGAGGAATTTAGGAACTAGGGCTATAATGATTTTAGTTCAAGGTTGTGTTTGATTTACAACCATCATCTTGCTCTTTTTAATGCATACAAGTAAGTCTGTAGAAAAGACAATCAATGTATATTGTTTTTAAGCATATTTTCTTACTGGTGAATCTAGTCACTCACTTCCCTTGGAAGCCATAGTATCCCCCCAGTAGCATCTTGTACTGCTCATGAGCACAGAACTGGATGGCAGCGTAGGGGATGACCCGCACCATGGTGGCCGAGTTCCCCCTCCACAGGCTGAGGAACCCATCCTTCAGATAGGTGCGGTAGATCAACCTGTAGGCCTCCTGCACACACACACACACAAAGATGGACTATTAGTATGTCAGCTGAACACCTCCTTCTGACACACACAGTGTGTGTGTGTGTGTGTGTGTGTGTGTGTGTGTGTGTCAGATGTGCGTCAACCTACCTTGGCAGAAAATCTTGCGGAAGACACTGAAATAAAACCACACACACACACACACACACACACATATTACATAAACATTTGATTCCCGATTACTGCCAACCACACAGGTATTCTAGGAGGCATTTACTGAAGCGAGAATGCATTGAACTAAAAAACTGTTTTCAAGGTCCTTCTGCTGTAGAATATCCCATCTGGTACAACACATGAAACTTCTGGCTTGCCTTGGAAGATGATCTTGGTTCTGTCCAACGGTGCTACAGCTGTCTTGGCCACGGCACCCGCTAGAGCGCCCGACAGGAGAGAGTTGAGGACAGATGGTGTCGGCTGCAGAGGGACAGCGCCACAGCTTAGACTCACCACCATGTTAGCATAGACATGGTGCAAATTCACCAACTCAAATGTTGGTTTTGTAATATTAAATACAGTCAGGACACACACACACACACACACACACACACACACACACACACACACACACACACACACACACACACACACACACACACACACACACACACACACACACACACACACACACACACAGCTTACCTCCAATTGAGTGGAAGAGGCCAATGGCAACACATCTCCCTGTGTGAGTGATGCCCGTTGGTCCTGGACACCATTCCCCATTCCCAAGAGCTACACACAGCTGTCACCGGAGGTGCTCATGTACTCCAGCCAGCAGGGGGCGACAGCAGCAGTTGCAGGCAGCTCAAGTGTTGGGTGGGACAGTGGAAATGGGGTTCTAGGAGAGTTGTTGAAAAGAGAGAGACAGAGGGAAGGCAAAAAGAAGACAACAGGAGATATATGTTTAGAATAGTAAAATATGCAGCTGGTTGGGAAACAGTATTAGATTTATTGGGATAGGAATTGATCAATGCTGGTTTTATATAATTCCTGCAACAACAAAAAAAATGAAACAGAGTTGTTGCTTGGTCTAATGGGGAACCATTCTCAGCAATCTAATGGTTTGTCTGGGATTGGAAATTGAAAGTGATAGAGACCACAATAGCACCAGAATACACACCCATGCGCCATTGACACACCCTTGTGAAGATAAAAGGCAACGTTGTTCAATTATATAAGTACGATTAGAAAACAAGAAAATGTCCTTCCTTCCAATATTTGTAAAATGTCTCTCTCACAAGCACCGTCGTTTAACATTTAACTAGGTCTATGCCCTGAGGAGTGGGACATTGTTTAACCACAGTCAGAGGAATAGCGGGTGAAGGGTCACTGGAGCAATGTGACCGGAGCCGTTTCAGGAGATGTTCATACAAGGCTATTACACAGCTATAAAAGCTGTGTTATAAAAGCTATGTTATACAAGACCAAGAAACTATGGCAAATGCATACATACACCCCAACACCTCCTTCCTCCCCACACCCACTGAAAGACAAATTCAACTTCAGCCAATTCCAGTGTAAAAGATTCTGTCTTCTGCGTTGCCAGAACTTACTAAGCATGTTTTTATTTGATGTACTGCTGACAGTCATATGTTTTGCCACCTTTTAGGGGCAATGTCCGAGTTGAGCTCAAAGAACTGCCAATAAAGCAATAGTTGTGGCTTGCCATTAAAGTCACGTTTTTAAGAAACTACTCGAAATGCAATTATAAAAATTATTGTATGGTACTTGTATGTTTTGTTTAAGTTCGTCATGTGCATTTTATTGTATCCATGCTGTATTTTAAACTGTGTGTGTGTGTGTGTGTGTGTGTGTGTGTGTGTGTGTGTGTGTGTGTGTGTGTGTGTGTGCGTGCGCGTGCGTGTGTGCGTGTGCGTGCGTGCGCGTCTACTGAGATCAAATAGCCTATGGGTGTGCGTTGTTGCTAATCAATAGTACATATTGTTAAAGGAAAAACACTGATAGATAAACATAGACATTAACCTCCATGATCCTCGTAAGGACGACAAAACAGAGACACTGAGTGACAAGTGTCAATACATATCAAGTCATTGTATATAGATACATACACTAGGCTAGGTCACTAGCCTTACCCAACCTTTAAGTTGCAGAACAACATAAAACACTGCCCTCGTCGAGGGGGGAGATGTCTGGCCATCGACAGTCAACAGTGAAGTACCTGGTGCCGTCGCTTACCTTACAGGTGACTTACACCACTAGTCGGTGTGTTTCTGCGGAATGATTAAGTGTGTCCTACTCGTTAGCACGTTGCTAGCCAATTCTACACAGAGAATGAGTAAATTCAGCGTTAGCTATCCTGTGTTACATTCCTGGACATTTCCCAAATTTGGACATGGAGAGTTTTGTGAAAGATTGCTCTTGACTTTGTAGAAACTTGCTCCATAGTATTTCCTTCACTCATTGCCCCAACAGTGACTTTGGGTGACTAGAATAGTCCATGCTGTTGTGCGGCTATCTGGGGTTACCGCTGCTGTCACCGATCACCAGCAAGCAAGGGCGAGCACAGTGGCATTGTGGGAAATGGAGTCCGTCTGTTCCGTTATGCCTGTCTCTCTATGGCTTGGATAGGTCCATTCCAGGGGCGTGAAAATAAGGAGGCGAGATTGAGACTTCTAGAAAATGTATTTTGAATGTCTCTAATGGCTTTTTTGTAATCATTAACAATTATGTATAATACTGCCCAGAACGTAAAAGGGCTCTTGCAACTGTAGGGGGGCAATCCCGTAGCTATAAATATGAATTATGCCATACAAATTCATCAGCTCAAATATTGGACAATCAATCAATGGAAACCGCAAAGTACAACCAGAAGGACACCCACAGGCAAGTTTGAGACTTATGAAGGAATGTGGCTCTACAAAGGCACACCTGGGGTGTAACTGTGAAATGGAAACTAGATAAACACTGATTCAACTCCATAACCAACTTTAATTTTTCAGAGATGCATTCTACATACATGAAATGATTATATTAAGCAATTGTTAAAAGCATGAAAACATAATACAAAAAATAAAACTGACTGTAATACAACATTAAACACATAAAGTTGAGTTGAAAATTGCTTATGACACAATTAAGAGAATCCAGTTGACTGGGAAGGGAATTCAACACACAGAAATGCCAATTACTTTGTTTAGCTTATTTACTTACTTTGTTTTATTGTCTGTGTGAGCCCAATATTTAAATATAAATCAAACTGGAAAGACAGGTTGGCATTTCTGATTGGCTCAAAATGGTTGCCAATGGAAGTCCTATTTTACATGCCGGGCCTAGTGAGAGCAGTATGTTAACCTGACTTTAACCATATATGCCAAGTAGGAAAAGAAGGAATGGCTGTTCCTGTGATAAGCAATTCAAAAGCGGGCTCTGCTATATAAATAGTAAAGCGAATGGGAGTGGGTACGAGCATATTTAAAATGACTCTCGGGCTCTCTTACTTTGACATGACTAAGAGGCTTCTAGTGTATATTCATTTCAGGACTACAATGGAAAGCCGTTTTTCAGTTTGAGAGGCTGCCCTTTTTGCCAGTCCACAGCTCTCTGAGTTCCACTTGACAGCCCAGGTCTCGAAGGGCAGCTCGGCCTATATCTCTGAGGTCTTGGTGGGTTTGGTGGGTTTGCAGCGCCTGCGCTATCAGGGGTTCGGCACCCATCTCCAGGATCGGTTGGCAGAAGTTGTCCATGCGACTCACCAGGTTCCTCAACACCATACATGCCTGTTTCTGTTCAAATATCAAATAAACATCACAGAGTGAAGAGTTAGGTATCAGGCAGTATTTTCCCTCCAGGAATGTGATGCTTATTGTTGCTCTTATAGTACCTGCACATTAACTACACCAGGGTGCGTCTTCATAGCCTGGACAGCTGCCAGAGTACCTCCATTCTCCATGATGACTTTGCAGTTGCTGGGTTTACGCAGGGCCAGGACGGCGAGACAGGCACAGCCTTGCTCACACACCTACCATGGGAACATGTTTTTGTGGGATATTCTCTTTCCCATCGTTTTCTACCAGATATTTCTGCATGACAATGTACTCACATATTGGTTGCCCATATGTCTGTTCATGGCAATGACGATGAGCAAGACTCCTCCTGCGTTTACGACGCCGTCTTTGACATCGTCGTTCCCGGCGATCGCCCTTATCGCACTGAAAACCTGACGGACCAACTCCTGAAAGAGAGAAAAACATTACTTTATTAATGTTTATTAAGAAAAAAGTGACTTTTGTAGAGAACTATCCATTTTGGTCCGCTACCTGGGACTCAAAGCTGTCTGCAAGCAAGGTCATCATGAATTTTAGTCCTCCCAAATCGCAGATGTCTTGACAGAATTCATTCCTCACGGCCAGACGAGACAGAGTAGCACACAGTTCACTCAGCACAGCGGTATTACCCAGGTGAGCTGCAAGTAAACAAAACAAACAAATATATGATTAATGATAACAAAAATACAAAAGACAAAAAGATGTTGCCCACAATGTTGCGATAAGCCTTCATTTAAACCTTTACCTTTAGCAGCCTCAGTAATGACTTTTAATCCATTGTGATCCAAAACAATCATCTTGGCGTGGTCGTGGGCTTGCCCAAATGGAACTCTGACATCATCATCGAAGGTCATGACTCGGAGAGTGGCACAGGCCTCTTTGACCAGTTCAGCACATTCTGTGTTCCGGGTGATGGCACCAGTCAGCAGAGGAAGCGCGCCCGCTTTCACCAAACCTTGCCTGTTCTGCTCATGCTTCAAGCAGCAGTGACGTATTACGCGAATGCAGAGGGACGTAACGGTGGCATCTTCTCGATACTTGTTCAGGATCAGTATGAGAAGGTCTTGACCTTCTGGGTTTAACAAGTCCGGCTGTCCATCGGTCAGTGCAGACAGGGCAGCGAGAGAAGCAAGCACACTCTCCTTCTCCTCCAAACTCTTTTTGCAGCAGGACAAGATGGTGGGATAAGCATCTTTTTGAGCAGCCAGGTACCTCTGGGCAAATCCAATGGAACACTGCTCCGTGAAGCGCTTTAGGTCTAGAATGATCTTGCTCTCTGCGGAAATGGCTGTGACGTCACCACTGATTTGTAGGGCGTCCAGTGCCTGTAAGAGAACATAATGGGATAGAATGAGTGGAAGAAGGTGGTGTTTCAATTGGGTATTTTAGCAGTGAGCACACCATCTTCTAAATAACCCATTCAAGACTCACCTGTAAGACCTCGTGAGCTGGCGTTTGGTCCTCTTGTGTGTCCTCAGATGTAATTGCTACAACTTGTACAATACAGCTGAGATCCACACCTGCATATCATATGCATTCATATGTTGGTTAACAAGTCCAAACCTAAACATTATATAATTTAACATGTTCGACTATTAGCCTATATTGTTAAAAGCATATTAACTTCCATCTACAGGATACACGAATACGACCCACATGCGCTACTTTTGTAAGCATTGAGTGTACCAGAACCTACCACTTCCACAATAACACTCAACAACCTAACGCCAAACAACTACAACTTAGGCCTACATCACTGACACAATCTAGATCATGGTGAACATGTGGTGGGTGTGTGTGTGGTGTGTGTGTGTGTGTGTGTGTGTGTGTGTGTGTGTTAGGGTTTCTTGTTAAGACGTTACCTTGAGACTCAAACTGCTCCACGGCGTCCTTCAAAGCCTCATCAGCATCCATCTCGAAATCTTCGATGTTTTCTCTGACAACAGCATCGAAGGTTTCCTGTGTGATCCTACGTCTCGCCATGGTCTCACAGCGTTTAACGACGATCTAACCTAGACTGCTATTTCAACCCGGTGACAATGTTCACCGATGTAATAAACAACAAAACAATAGATGGCGAACCTGGCAGAGCAACAACGACGCGGAGTAAACGTGGGCACAGTTTAGATATTGGCGCACGATATATGAGACACCAGAATATATAATTACCGATGTTCGGCTTTTGCTAATTTCTCGTTCAGGGAAAACTAACAACGCGGTGATACCACCGTTATACAAGCCGTGATACCAACAGAGACCCTAGCAAACTGCACAATTTGACGTATGACTCTACCGGCAGCTATGCATTTACGTACATTACGTGAATATGCTGCGTCGGTTGTCACCGTGCTACCCAGTTAGCTCGTGACATGGGTGTGTAGAATGAACGCAGTGGCGTTTCCGGAATAGCAAGTGTCGTACAGATGTCCCGCTTTCAAATATATCCGGCTTCGTATGATTCAATCTAAAAGTTCCGCAACCATTACATGCAATTGTTTGTTTTTCATTTTAAGCTAGATCAAAACAGTAAAAAATACAGTAGCACTGGTATAAGTGTTAATAACAATCCCCGTATAGCAGTGTATGTTGTAACGATTGTATAGTAAGCACGGTTGTGGGCATAAACATTAGCTTTAATTCTGAAAATACTGGACCGGATGTGGCCGGCTACATACAACCTCGACCAAAAAAATTAAACCATTTTCCCAAAGGTTTGTTGTTGTTTTGTTGTCAGACCATTAAAATGGCGACAAGCACCGAAGCCCCGGAATCGTGGTACCTGGCCCTTCTTGGATTTGCAGAGCATTTTCGCACGTCGAGTCCGCCCAAGATACGCTTATGTGTCCATTGTTTGAAAGCCGTGTTTCAGTTTAAACCGACCCAGAGGATAGAGGCCCGGACACATCTCCAGCTCGGTTCGGTGTTGTATCAACACACCAAGAACATCGAACTCGCCCGGAGTCATCTGGAGAAAGCGGTAAGGAGATCACATTAGATCAGATCAAAGAAAGCTGGGTATAAAATAACCTCTTGCGAGCATCGGCAGCTACGCACTTAAACCCATCTAAAGAGTCCAGTCAGAAATAGACATGTGTAACCATCACGGGGATGGATTCTGTTTGAAGCCATCTGTATTTTCTAATTGGGAAATTAAATCAGACGTTTTCTCTTTTTCCTTGCAGTGGTTCATCTCCCAGCAGGTATCCTTTTCAAAGTGCTAAATGTGAGAGGTAAAGTATGTGTGTATCTTTAAAGACTAAAAAATATATACTATTTAACATAAGTTGTAGTCCTTCATCAACGCTCTCTCAGATCCCTCAATTCGAAGATGTCCAATTTGAAGCAGCAAGTCTTCTGTCGGAGCTCTACTGTCAGCAGGTACGTACATAATATCTCATCTCCAACCAGTATGAAACATGCATCATTTCATGCATCTAAGTATAGGCCTACCTACCAGGAAGTACATGGGATCAGGATGTAGGGGCATGTTCCAAAAAATCAAATTGTAGAAAAAACAAACAAAGTCAAAATACCAAAATGGGTATTTTTCTTCCTCATTTCTGACAAATGTAACCTCATGCATCACATGCTGCAAAGTCATTTTCAGTATTTGTATAGAATGGAAAACTACTCATCATGCAAGTTATTGAATGGCTATTAAGGCTATTCTATAAGAATCAATGGACAGAACCATCTAGAAATGATCTGTCCTAAAAGTCTTGTTTTGTTCCCCCATGTTGTACCTCACCTGTTCCTCTCTGGTTATAGAACCTGGTGGACTCAGCCAAACCCCTGCTGCGCAAGGCCATCCAGATCTCTCAGCAGACTCCCTACTGGCACTGCAGACTGCTGTTCCAACTCGCCGTAAGACAACTGTAGTCACGGATTACAGGTTCCTGTTGGATATTATTGTGGACACCTGTTGTAATCCTCTTCATGTATCGTGTATTGTGTCCCTCTTTCTTTTCTGCAGCAACTGCACACCCTGGAGAAAGACCTGGTGTCCGCATGTGACCTCCTAGGGGTAGGAGCGGAGTATGCAAGGGTCGTAGGCTCTGAATACACCAGGTCAGCTGATCGTTATGAGAAAGATTACACATTTTCGCATTTTTGTAAACATTTAAAAATATTGTAATATTGTTGTTTATTCTTTTTTTATTATTCATTGCAGAGCCCTGTTCTTATTGAGTAAAGGAATGGTAAGATTAAAAAAATATGTATTTTCATACCATGGTCATACGCATTCAAAATGTATAGAAATATATTTTGTGCTCATGACTGTTGCATCCACGTTGTTTGCGCTACAGCTGCTTCTGATGGAGCGCAAGCTGAGCGAGGTACACCCTCTGCTGACCCTGTGCAGTACCATCGTGGAGAACTGGCATGGAAACCCCATCCAGAAGGAGTCCCTCAGAGTCTTCTTCCTGGTGCTACAGGTCACACATTACCTGGATGCCGGTCAGGTATGCAGAATTCATAGATGGTTGCTTTGAGCATACTTTTATTTTGAAGTATGGATTGTAGTGGCATATATTTTATGTCTTTGGGAGCAGGGGTGCTTCATTTTTTGTTTTTATAAGGGATGGTGTAGTGGCTAGATTGTTGGGTTTTTTTTTAAAAGAGAGGCCAACCCTGTTACCGCTGTTTTGTAAGGTCTTTGTTTCTTGTATCGTTGTAAGCTGTTGTCTGTATAATACAAAACATTATGCTCCTAATGTGATGTTATTAGATCAAGAGTGTGAAGCCTTGCTTGAAGCAGCTGCAGCAGTGCATCCAGACCATCTCCACGCTGCATGACGATGAGATCCTGCCCAGCAACTCTGCCGACCTCTTCCACTGGCTGCCCAAGGAACACATGTGTGTGCTCGTGTACCTGGTGGGTTTACACACACACATGCGCGCGCACACAAACACACACACACACACCTTATAAAACTGATCTGATCTGTGTCCCAGAGATAATGTACCTTTTGCTTCACATGTATTTTCTTGTCTTGTTGTTTGTTTATCTGACAGGTCACCGTGATGCACTCCATGCAGGCGGGTTACTTGGAAAAGGCCCAGAAATACACAGACAAAGCATTAATGCAGCTGGAGAAACTGAAAAGTGAGTGTTTCTCTTCTCACGGCTGCTTTCCTTCCCATAGTGAAGTTGATGGTGTTGTGACATGTTGATGTGTTGTGATGTGGATGTGTAGAGTTGTGATGTTGTGATGTGGATGTGTAGAGTTGTGACATGTTGATGTGATGTGGACGTGTAGAGTTGTGATGTTGTTCATGCGTTGTGATTTGGATGCGTAGAGTTGTGATATTGTTGATGCGTTGTGATGTGGATGTGTAGAGTTGTGATGTTGTTGATGCGTTGTGATGTGGATGTGTAGAGTTGTGATGTTGTTGATGCGTTGTGATGTGGATGTGTAGAGTTGTGATATTGTTGATGCGTTGTGATGTGGATGTGTAGAGTTGTGATGTTGTTGATGCGTTGTGATGTGGATGTGTAGAGTTGTGATGTTGTTGATGCGTTGTGATGTGGATGTGTAGAGTTGTGATGTTGTTGATGCGTTGTGATGTGGATGTGTAGAGTTGTGATGTTGTTGATGCGTTGTGATGTGGATGTGTAGAGTTGTGATGTTGTTGATGCGTTGTGTTGTGGATGTGTAGAGTTGTGATGTTGTTGATGCGTTGTGATGTGGATGTGTAGAGTTGTGATGTTGTTGATGCGTTGTGTTGTGGATGTGTAGAGTTGTGATATTGTTGATGCGTTGTGTTCCAGTGCTGGACAGCAGTCCCATCCTGCCAACGTTCCAAGTCATTCTCCTGGAGCACATCATCATGTGTCGGCTGGTGACTGGACACAAGGCCACGGCTTTGCAAGAGGTGGGTTGTCCCACCATGTTGGGTAACATTGCTGTGTTTGATTCAGTGTTGCGCCACTGCAATCATCCATGCAAAGAAACACTTCTTTTTTTTTTTTGAATTCGAACTTATGTTGGGCGCCCCAAATGCTATTTGTTTTATTTAAAAACATATATATATATATCATAGGTTTCCCCTACTGCACCCCCTCACATTGTCATTATTGTCATTGGAGAAATATTGTGGAAAAATACTGACAGCAAAATAGTGCTATAGAAGAATAAAAAATACATGATGATACTGTAGGTGGCATTAACTCATGAATGGCTTCAGACTAAATGTAGGAAGCATAAAGTGAAGTAACACAACAAGTGACTTAATAATAGAAAGTAGCCTACATATTTGATTGTGTAGAACAGAAGCAACAGTATTATGAAACCCAGACGATGGGATGGCTTAAACTGTATTGTATTTGTGCTAACATTAATGCCAAAAAGAATTTGGCTTGCGCATGCTATTTATGCTATGTTATATTGTTATACCATTGTATGAGACCATTTATGTTGGAATGCACCAGAGCCCTACTGGAATCAGTGATCACACTAAAACCTCTCTGCGCCTGTGCACACCAGTTCCGTGCACACGCACATCAGCACACACATCAGCACCGTGCACACACATCAGCACCGTGCACATCAACATAATGCACCTCACGCACACCTCAGCACAGCTGTTGGAAAGAATCGTAGGGGAAACACTGTGATTAGTCGAGAGGTTAAAACTGCTTTAGTCGATTTTCGGAGCGACTTAAAGGCAGAAAGTACGCTCCGAAGCAATCTTGTAAAAGAAAAGCGAAGCATCCCCACCACTGCACATTTACGACCTATCTACTGTATTTTGAAGTCATTGCTTTCTAATGTGTTGAGTGGTGTTGGAAAATGTTGAGGAAAACAATTTGGGTTTCTGGTGGCCCATTGTTTCTTTGAGTAGGACATTATGACGCAGTGACAACACCATAAGAGGATTTGTAAAAGTGAAAAAGTAGATTATTGCAGTTTTACGGATAGGGAAGGCTTATTGAATATCTCTCAGATTTGTTGTGTTTCATACCAATTAAATGAAGAAATTAAGCTAACATGTATTGTATGTCATTGTTTTCATGTGGAGTTGTATTTCCTCTTGGGTTTTGGCAAAAGCAAATAAGGAACTTTGTATGTTTGTAAATTAGAGTGTTTGTAAATTAGAGTGTAGACAGGCTGTGTTCACATGAAGAATATTTGCCTTATCACCTGTCATCACAAAGGCAGATATTCTCTTGACATTTCTGTTTCCATATAGCTATATCACATTTGCATCATAGTGTCAATGTTATTGGCCATAGCTTTGCTTGTTCAAGCGATGACTAAAGTTAACTAAAGTGCGTTTTTCATGCCTCTTTGTTTAGATTTCCCAGGTATGCCAGCTGTTCCACCAGTCATCTCGGCTGTTCACTAACCACGCTGCCCAGCTTCATACGCTCCTGGTAAGTGCAAGGAAACATGTACTTTTCCGCACACAAATGCCTCATAATTACAATCCTTTACAACTGTCACAACTCTCTATGTGTGTTTTGCATGGCAGGGTCTCTATTGCATCTCAGTGAACTGCATGGACAACGCTGAGGCTCAGTTCACCGCTGCTCTACAGGTGAGTTATATGTGAAATATTCGTCACCGTTGAACAGGAACACTGTATTCATGGGAGCACTATATGTCACACACCGAGGTGATGTGAATGATAAAGGTTCCTTGCATGAATTCAGTACCCATCCATCTTATCTTCTAGATGACAACACACCAGGAGCTTTGGACCTTCATTGTGACCAATCTAGCCAGCGTCTACATCCGGGAAGGCAACCGGCAGCAAGAGGTGTGTTTAGTGTGTGTAGGGCTGAACAATTCATCGAAATATTATCGAAATTGCAATATGGCCAAGTGCAATATCAAAATCGCAGGAACTGCAATCAGGGTAAAATTAGTAAATTTACATTTATAACAGCATTATAAATGAAGTACTGTATTGCTGCAGAGATGCCCTGGTCTTTTCTCCAGATGTAGATGTTTGATACTGACCCCAACAAATGTCACATCATGATAGTTTTTTCAGTGAAAATAAAAAATGTGATGCAAATATTATCATTCCCACTAATAGTGAATCATATCGCAATCGCAATATCTGTCAAAATAATCATAATGAGATTTTTTTTAACCATACCGTGTGTGCGTGTGTTCTGTGATCATGTATTCTGTTCTAATTGGCCTAATTTTCTGTTCACAGCTGTACAGTCTTCTTGAGCGCATCAATCCGGACCACAACTTTCCCGTTAGGTAAAGCACACCTTCATCCCAGATTCATGTTAATATCACACTTGGTGGGGTTGTTTATGCGTCTCGTGACCCTTCTGTAACGCATTGTTATTGTCTTTAGCTCTCACTGTCTGCGTGCTGCAGCCTTCTACATCAGAGGGCTCTTCTCGTTCTTCGAGGGACGCTACAACGAGGCCAAGTAAGAGTGGCTGCTGTGTATTATAATGTCGATACAGATTTGACACAGATGGTGTGGCTATCACCGCTTAACACAGATGGTGTGGCTATCATGATTACAGCAACACAGTTTGACATGGTTGTACATCTGCACCAACAGGAGGTTCCTGCGGGAGACCCTGAAGATGTCCAATGCAGAGGATCTGAACCGGCTGACGGCCTGCTCTCTGGTCCTACTGGGCCACATCTTCTTTGTTCTAGGGAACCACAGGGTAAAATGGGCACTATTATTTTAATTAGATCTTATGGTTTATGTGTGTGTGTGGCGCTGATCCGTATGATCTGCCTCCATGTTTTTTCCCCACAGGAAAGCAGTAACATGGTGGTTCCCGCCATGCAGTTGGCCAGCAAGATCCCGGACATGTCGGTCCAGCTCTGGTCCTCTGCTCTCCTCAAAGGTAGGCGCTACAGCACCAATAGCACTGCGAGACCCCTACGAGTGTCGACTTCATGTCACACCTGCCGCTGACACGGTTTGGTTTCCGTTCCCCCTGTAGATCTGAACAAGTCCTGTGGGAACACCATCGATGCCCACGAGGCGGCCCAGATGCACCAGACCTTCTCCCAGCAGCTCCTGCAGGATCACATGGCAGCCTGCAGCCTCCCCGAGCACAACCTCATCGGAGTAAGCACCACTCACTCCCCGGTCCCTCCACAAAAATCTGTCTCTCTGTCGCTCTCTCTCTCACTCTTGCTCTCTCTGTCTCTGTGTGCACCTTCATTGTGTTTAAAAAAACTGGGTGGTTGAAAGAAAAAATCATACTGTGATGTTTAAGAGTCAGAACAGATTTGAGTCCCTATTCTTGGCCGACATGATCGATCCAAAGAATTAGAGGCGGAAGGAAAACAAAATTATATTTACATTTCTATACTTTCTATATAAGTAAGGTACCATATATGGGTTGGCCAAGAATGGTGGTGTTTTGCTGTCTAGCTTACTTACCGTGGTTGTGTTGTGTAGTGTATTGTAGAGCAAAAAGCCACAGCACATGTAGTATTTTATATCATGAGGCTCATTATCTGTAGAGAGCTGCTGGCCGTAATCTTGTTTGTGTTTTTTATCTAGACAACCAACCTTTCGACTCACGTCAAGACACTTGAGTGCCATTTTCCTTTTTTCACCCGATGTGTTTTCTGTTTCAGTGGACGGAAGGCCTTCCGCCCGTGCAGCTGCAGCCCCAGAATGGACCCACCACCAGCCTCACCAGCCTACTCTGAGAACGTCATCGGCCTGACAGAATAATTGGGCTGTGGGGCATCCTAAGGTTAAGTGAGGCGCAGAATAAGAAGGGTAATCTGACTCTCCATAATTAGAGTTGGACCGACATCGGACATTAAAAAAGGGGGGGGATTTCTATGGATGGTCTCCTGTTGACCTAAGTTTATGTTAAAAAAGGAAAGGGGGTATATTACATCACTAGAGCTAGATTTGAAACTAAGCATGCAAGGTTTTACAAATAGTCCAAATATAACCCACTATGGAATGATTTGAATGGTTTTGTTATAGTTCACACTACCTGGCACCTCAAGATACTTTTAATGGCTTGGAATACCATAAAGTAAGGCGTGAGCATTGAGGGATCTATCTGATTATCTGATGTGTATGTGAAATTTGAACCCATGATTTGAATGGGCTCTGATGTGATTTCCACATTTAGTGGGAAAACAAGGTTTATTCCCCCCCCCCCCCACCCTTTATGTTCTGACTCAGAACAGCAATGACAATGCCATTATTGCTGTCACCAAGTCCCTACAGACCCTCGTACTAAACATCTAAACGGTGTTTAGTACGTTTCTTTGTTCACTGTCGAGGAAACGACGTGATGCTAAAACCATGGAATGATCCATGGCTCGCAGACCATTCTTAATGCAACTCTATTATAATAGGGCTGCTCCTGTAATAGAGTAGACATGCTTGGTGAAGCCGTCACTCACCACAGTCTAAAGTCTAAAACAGTAGATATACAGTACGTAGGCCTATCACAAGCTATATGGCTTGATAGCTGTTAGTAGTAGACGTTTTAAAACTTTCAGGTTTGTTTGTTTGTTTTTTTTATTGCCAGGTGCTCTTTTTAAGCAGTTGACTCCTTTTTACCTGTGTTGTGTTTAGTGCAGTGCATGTGTACATATCTTCTGGATTAAATACAATCGGCCATGAAGTGTTTGAAGAAGTTTGCTTAATTTAAGCCTTTTAACGATTAACTTTTTACATACGTTTGTCCTTTTTTGGAACTACTTTGCTTCGGCGACCCATTGCTGCCCAAATCCCTGACGGCACACATTGTTCTGTATATGAATAACTTTACTATATTGTGATTGCTATTATTATTACTTGTTACAGTTTATCCATAGGTACATAACTGAAATCGTTCTTGTTTTCCCATACAATTATAACAAGAAAAGTCATGCTTTAGTGACTTTACTTTTATCCATGTTTCATGCTAGTAGTGGATATCACAAAACGACATACTCCTCTGTTTTGTATAGATTTTACATGAAATGCAAACTATTATGGAACATTGTTCAATTGGAAAAAAACACAACTTGATCACCATTTGTTGCTTTGTGTTACAACACCATTAATACTCAAAGTAATAAACAATTCGGAATGTATGTCATGCAATAGTTTTTGCATAATACTTTTACCTTGCTTATTTACACTATGTATTCTACATGCATCTTCCAAAGCCACGTTTTGTCTGCAGATATAAAGGAAAGGGAAGTGTGCTCCTTAAACAATAACTATACACACATTTAACATTTGATGTAGTCACTTTTTACTGAAATAAAATACTTCAATGGGATATGTGTGTGCGTGTGGTAGTTCTACGCCTTTTGGAGTTCGGCCCATTCTCAGTAGATCTACTCCAGTGTTTTTGAGTGTTTAGTGCTGCCCATTTCAGTTTATGATCATTCCATTATTACTTCAACATTTCAGTTTTTGAGTGTCAGGACAAGGACATGGGTGAACTTTAAGATAACCTCCTGAGCAACAAAAGATGCTCTCTTCAGATGGATATTGTGAACATCAAACTAACTATAAATTATCATAATCGGAAAGCCGGTTATATGAAAATAAAAGAGCGGATTGATAAGTAAAGTTACAACTTTATAGGTGTCTTGGGCGGCACTGAGACGAGTCATTTCCTGCCAAATAGTGAGTCTGTCCAATCGCGTCTGCAGCAACGACTTCCTGCATTGTTACAGTAGTCTACTTAATGAGGATTAAGTTGAAGCTGTCATGTTACGAGCGGCCATTGCTAAACACATGAAGAGAAAGACGTTTGGGCGGATCCAAATTAAAACGTGTCCCGCATGCGTCCAATCTAAAGTTGCCTCTTCAGTAAACTATTGCACATACTGTGTATTAGAAGGCAGAAGTATCCCATATCATGTTGCAAATGCCTAATTATGTCCGTCTAGACATGCCGCTCAACAGCATGCAGCATAATACTAGACATTACACTGCTGCGATCTAAATATGGCTTATGTTGTTATCTTTACAAATACAATAAAGGTAGCATCAAAATGATGCTTTATTAATTGTACATTTAAGAAACGTCGCCATCATGCTCAATTTACGGGAACTCAGGACATCTATAAGTTAAATTGGGTTTTGGTCTAATGAATTTCTCTATTCAGTGGGTGGGCCCAGGCCTAGGATCGGTCTGACGTTGGGTTTTTGTGAGTAGACTTCATACATCTGGGGCCGCAGACGGATGGGAGGGTCGGGGATGGAGTGATGGAATGAGAAAGCAATCAAATCTGACGACGCAGCATTCATTTGAGACCTTTTGAGTATTTTAAGGAAAAGCAGAATGAAGCTGATAGAGACGGTCAACGTATCTCCTTTTTGCACACGCCATCCTCAAGACATCACACACACACACACACACACACACACACACACACACACACACACACACACACACACACACTGAATGAGACTTGTGTGAGAGTGCCTGCCTGGGCGTGCATGCTGTGTATACAAGCCACAGTGCAGCCAGTGGAAGTGGAAGCCTGCTTCAGTTCTGTTCAGATTGAAATATTGATGATGGTGATGCTTCATAAGGATATCATCTAAGAGGGGGGTGCAGTGTTGTGATGCAACATCACCAATTCAAGTAAAACCATGTGGGTGTTGCACAGGTATCTCGGCACAAATGCGACACTCCTGGGTCTGTGGTATCGACATGAGACGACATAAGGTGCCAAGGACCACTGGCGTGTCCAGGCTTATTTTGCCCCGTGGTGGTCAGTGGTTGCATGATGTGCTGTGGTCGCCCTGGTATGTTGAGGTGCGCATGCCCACTGAAGAGGACGCAGCGGCTCCATGTGTGTTGAGGCGCATTATTTGGCAACAGAGGCGGCAGCGGGGAGGGCCGAAAAAAAAAGAGGATATCCCCTGGATTTTAAAAAGCAACGATTTATCGAGGTTAATTGCAGATAAAACATCCCTCGGTCGATCATCGGGGGAGAACGGGTCACAAATCCACCGAGTAAGTTGACTTGGGTGTATCTGAAGTTTTTGTGTGACTGGATCGAGGGAAGCCTTTTATTCGGACTCGTCGGTTTTCCTCCACCTATCTGTGACGATAGAGGAGCTGATGGGCTGTTGAAAAGTAACACTTCTCCGCAGAGCCAAAGGTGGAGTGAGGGAGGGTGGGGGGGTTCGAGACAAATGTACGGTGTGTATTGTTTTCCTTTCTATATACGCGACTATGTGTATATGTGCTATTTTGACTTGGATGTTCTCACTCAGAAGTCGTTGAATGAGGCACGGGTCATTACGTCGGGTCGTCATCGATGCATTGTTGATCGGCTCAGTCGGCCGGTAGTTGAAATAATGTTGAGTTTTGACTTAAAGGTTCTCCTCGGGAGAGGATACACAGGTGAACGGTCTACGTAGCGGCCTAACATCACACACTTGGGGGGGGGGAGAGTGTGATGAAAGTTTGCCCTAACCTGACCATTCCCCGGTATTTCTGATGGCACTTCAGAGATTAGGATTCGGTTCTGGACGGGGTGCGGGTCACGCAATCGGAGTGCAATCGTGCCGTGGACTTTGGTGTTGCTGTTACTTTTTGCGGGTGTCAACCATGAACTCGCTAGCATAGCAAGGTCAGATGAGTGTGATAAACTGCTTTTCGAGCTAGAGCTGGCTTGGTGTTTTTGTTTGTGCGATATGTGCAACGTTAGCTAACTAAGGACACCCTCGGCTCCTCCGGAGCGGTCGTGCTGGTCGGAGGAAGCCGGGTGGTCATGCTGTGTGGGTTGGGTTTACTTTTTAAAGGGATCCGTGTCCACGGTTTAATGGACAGTGTAATGGTGGACGCCACAGTCTGGTTTTAGCCCCGTGGCACCCACCAGTGTTGGTTCTGTATCTGGTAGCTGATCTTCATACTTCGCTGTGACAACCGGAGTCTTCCTCCTCTTAAAGCTGAACGCACACACACACACACACACACACACACACACACACACACACACACACGAACTCTTCCTCTCGCTCGGCCAGATGCACGCACACACATTTCCTCACTAGTCGGAACTCATTTGCTTGCAGACAAAGCTGTAGTAGAAGATTCCTATTAATCCTGTTTCTTCTACATTATTTCAACCGCAACGCACGACAGATTAACATTTGATGATTCGTTTATCTAACAATGAACGATGATAATAATATTGTAACTATATCGTAACACTGTTGTCAGAAAGGTTATAACCAGACAGTGACCATTCGTTTCAATGACATTTGAACGGAAATGGAAAACTATTTTAACGTTAGCTATTTTTATAACAGGGCTGTTCTATATTGATCCGTTTTATTCATAAGTTACAACTCTCCTGTTTACTCGTCGAGTAATGGGACGTGGTTTGGTGTTAGTGCACTGATGAAATGGACAAAAACAAGATTTTACCTGGTAGCGTGGAGCATATAATACAGGATGTATAAATATTTAAGATGTCATTTATTAACCATATTTAACTGGCAAAGAGTCCATTTTCAGCCACTTGCAGTTTTTGTGGAATCTAGAAAGAACAATGTCTGTCCATCTAAACAACGGCCCTGAAAGGCATTATTTGAAGATAACAATAGGTCCTTGGTTTGCAGTATTGATCGAGCACCATTGTGAGCACAATGCAGGTTGGCTTTAGTTAAGGCCGGAGGCACTTCTGAATGCCATTATGGTGGACCGTTTGGAACAATGTCATTTGTTTAAAAGTTTATTAAAATGGCTCTCCTCCATTTGAGATCCTTACTATCTTTCACATAATACTATGCCCTGCCCCATACTATGATATTTCTCAAGTCACCACAACCAGTCTTTCCGCCCTGTTCGTTTTTCCAGGAATCCCTACCCCAATGTTTACATTCAGAAAAACGGCCAATCCAGAGTAGTTGTGTAATAAGCCACTGTTCTGGAAAGGGTCGTCGGTTTGCCACATTGTGAGCTGCTGCACATGACTTCAGGGGTCACAGGCCAAGCGCTTGGTCAGCGCTTCGTGACTGCAACACACACACACACACACACACACACACACACACACACACACACACACACGTACATACATACATACCGTACATACATACATACATACATACGTACGTACACACACACACACACACACACACACACACCTGCTAAGATGGCAGATACACACACTTTGAAGCTGAAGTCATTCATCCTGAGGCATCTAATGGCTTAGGAACGCAGGACCTGTCTAGCAGCTCGTACTGCTCAGGTCTGGGTCAGCCTCAGCACACGCTGGGACTTTTCATTCGCTGCCTCCTTGTTTAGCCACACTCCATTTATTTTACAAGTGGAGTGCACATGGAACCGTGTAAAGATGAAGAAGGATGAAATACAGCGGGGGTGTTGAAGGCAGATGATCTAGAATGTACATCTCTGTCACACTTACTCTTATTTTGTTGAAAAGGAAAAGTAGAGAAGTTGGAAGACTGATGTCCGAATGGACTTAAATGGCATGGGTCAAAAGGGGCACCGCAGGGGACGGGGGGTACATCGGTTGTCCCGCTCTATGCATCACCTGCTACCTTATTTAGTCTACAATGTGCCTGATTTACCTTACACATGCCACACGTGGCAGATTCAGAGGAAACGGATATCATGTACATTTCAGTTTAATACGCTACCCTCTGTCTTGCTTAGTCTAAGTCTAGGTATAATTCAAACAGTAAAAGGAGGCCTCCCCAACTTTTTGTGACAAAGTAGTATTTCAGTATTTGTTGTAACGTCGTGATGGAAGTAACCATATACCCTGTGAGGGAAGGTGTACCATACACAGCGTATTATGTTCTGTGTGAATATGTTACTTTTCCAAGTATGAGTATATTGTCGATGTATGTTTTCACAGTGCAAATACCTGCATTATGTTTGATAAACAATGGCTACGTTTTGACATTTCAGGGCATATAAAGACATTTCTCTCCCTAGGTGTATGAAAATGTCATAAACAAATAATTGCTCAGGCTCGGCATCATGGTCCATATCACGCAAAACAGAACAAAAATTACGATGCACATTGAGAATGCTCGTATACGGTTTGTGGACGTCGTGAGGACACGTCAAGAGGTGTGTGTGTGTGTGTGTGTGTGTGTGTGTGTGTGTGTGTGTGTGTGTGTGTGTGTGTGTGTGTGTCTGTGTGTGTGTGTGTGTGTGTGTCTCTGAGTGTGTGTGTGTGTGTGTCTCTGAGCTTGTGTGTGTGTCTCTGAGCGAGCGTGCGTGT
>OOFB01014632.1:49512-61395 GCA_900323305.1 Trachyrincus murrayi | reverse complement strand
GAGTATAGGCAGATCCCAGGGGTAAGCAGTGGCTTTGCATGCCTGACCAATAGATTGCCTATCTATCAGTTCAACAGTTCATCCCCCCCCCCCCCCCCCCCCACCCTCTCCCCCCCCCCCCCTCCCCCCCTCTCCCCCCCCCTCTCTCCCCCCCCCCCCCCCCACCTGTGTTGCTTTTGAATCCTTGCTCCTCCTCTATACCATCACCAGAGCCCCCAGGGCCAGCTGTCCCGAGGCACTGTTTCGTCCATGGGGGTGAGGGGAGTCCCTCACTCGTTCTCCTCCTCCTCCCAGCTGCAGAGTGCGGTGGCAGCCGCGGCCTTGGTCAACCGGCCAGGTAAGCATGCCCATGTGTCCCGCCCCTCTGCCCAAAGCATAAAGGTGTGCAGCAGGGGGATCAGCGGCAGAAGCAGTGTCAGCGGAGGTAGTGCATCAGCCAGTGCATGGAAGAAGCAGAGCGACAGCCACACAGGTAGACTCACTCTTAACACCAGCCCGGCCGACTACACTGGCCCCTCCTCCCGCGACCTCTACTCTCTTTAACTGTCCATTTCTTGTCTCGTCCAAAAACAAAAGTCTATTATCGCTTTTTGAAAACGTCAAATGCACAAGAGTGTGAGTGAAACGTTGTAAATTGGAGCTGTAACATAATGTATTTCCAATGCGGCGGATGACATAAAGATGTCGTTATTGTACATGGACGTTTTCGGACATGGCAAAACCCACTCCCTAATTCTCCCAATTCTTCTCCTACTTTAGCCCCTCTGTTGGTGGTTTGGTTTCTTCCTTAATTTAGCAGTAATCACTAGCATACTTTAGTTCTAATAAGGTAAACGGTGTAGAATTAGCAATAGTTATTCTACCAATAGTCATCTTTACATTTTGTGTGTGGATGTGTGTAGTGTGTGCATATGTGAGTTGAGTTTATGTGTGCTAGATATAGATATAGATGGATAGATAGCTAGAATATATCTTAAGAGATTCACTTAAATAGACAACCACTTTTTTTCTGTGTTCAGAGCTAATCTGTGGCGGTCTTACCTGTGTTCACAGGAGTGACCATGGCTTATGTTAACCCAAGTCTTTCCGGCCATAAGACCTCATCCACCGTCGACCCTCGTCAGAGGGAGTACCTTCTGGACATGATTCCATCTCGTTCAATCTCCCAGACGGCAAACACGTGGAAATAAACATCAAAAAAACAATCTCATACTATTCATTGTTATTGAAGTTACGTTCGGTTTTCTTCAGCTCCCATAATACAGTCAACAGCACTCCCCAGAGGACGGTTAAGGAACTACTCTCTTTTAAAACAAATGTTTCTGCTTACCTGTTATAGTTTATGTTATAGTTTCCTCTAGTTCAACTCTGCTGTTCAAGGTCACTGTTCTTGGATCATTGTGCAGAATTGTTTGTATTCATTTAAGGTTAAGAAAATACAAATATAAGGTATCTCACCTGTTTTTTGAAGGTGAGCCAGTTTTTAAGCATACAAAACACAGTATGTGCATACTAGTACACGCTGGCTGGAGTGTTGCTGTACTTTAATTCTATGTTGAGGTTCTATGTTGGGGAACGATAGCAGTACTCTGTTTTTGGGAGCGTACACGACTTACCTCTGGACAGACCCAGCAAAGAGATTACACATTCATGACATTTGTGAGTCAAAATGACTCGATTATATACATATACATAAATATATATATCTATAAATATATATATATCTAGGAAAGGCAACTGTTTGACTTCATCTATGGGACCTTCCATAAACTTAAACAAACCCACTTTACGTTTATGTTTAAAGACAACAGGATTGGATTGATTTGTAAAGCTTTTAGCACATAACCCCTGTAGTTGGAAGGTTTTAATTTTCTTTGTATTTACTGTAAGTTATTTTTACTGTTTAAATTGCTATGTCAATTTATTGTGGTTTCCGCAAGCAAATTTTGTTCTAGTTTCTGTCTGTTTTACAGTGCATGCCGAACCTTTACCATTTATTCTCAGTTCAATATGTTCCATAGCTTAAAGCAACATGGTCTTACTTCTTTCTTCATCTGTAATTACCAGCTGTATTTTGCTTATTTTAAAATAATTTCAACCATGTAAGTTTATTTTGTTTGAGGGAATTGCTGATTGAAAAGTCAGACTTGCATAGCTAAATCTGACATCAGAGCCAGAGTTTTGCATCCAAATTTAACCATTGTCCTTCCAATATATGGAGCCAATGTAAGGCCTTAAATCTGTTTATAGGGCCACTTTCATGTTCAAAAATGTTCATGTTCCAGAATTTGCAACACAATAATATTAGCTTGTGCCCCTCACTGTATTGCATAACTTGTCTGCTTTCCATTCTGTACTGCAAAGTACAAACTAATGATAGTTTGTTTGGTTTACGTTTTTCTCCCTAGCTCCTTAAGAAATAAAAAAAATATATAAGTAATTGTAACCATTGTGTGATTTATTTGTGACTAATTAAGCATCCGCACAGACCATTCATTATAGTATTGAATAACTAATAGTTATTAATTATAAATGGTATTATTAAACTTGATACACAATCATGTATAGTATATTATATAGTGTAGTATATTATATTATATCGTATTTTAGAACAATTAAATTATGTTTAGGGTATGCAAAGTTATTTTTCCTAGGATGGCAAAGACATCACATGAATCACTCATTCATATGATAACTCACAATTCATGAGAACCTGATGACACAACACGTAGCTAACCTAATACTAAACTTAACCCTCTCTAACCTAATACCTAAACTAACACTAACCCAAAACTTGACCATCTCTAACGTAATGCCTAAACTTAACCCTCTCTAACCATATCCTTCTCTAACCACATACCAAACTTTACCCTCTCTAACCAAACTAACCCAAACCCTAAACTTAAGCCTCTCTAACTTAATACCTAAACCTAACCAATCTCTAACCAATACCTAAACTTAACCATCTCTGACTGGCGCCGTGAGATTCCCCCACAGTTCATTGCTAAAATTCTCAATTTATAACTGTAGACTTAATACCGTCATTTGTAACATCAAATGTAGTGGGGGGAAACGTTTTCTGTCAGCTACGTGTCGTGTGTCGTCACGTCTCATCTGATGCCTTCACCATCCTCGGAAAAATAACGTATCGATCTAAATCAGGGATATTCAACCGGGGGTCCGCGACCCCTAGAGGGTCCGCGGAGGTACTGCAAGGGGTCCGCCAATTCTTTTTGGATGTCAAACACATTTTTGTGAAATTTTGAAAAATATATTTTAGACAAAAAATTAAATATTGAGTACACTCCAACCAATAATAGGTAATAATAAGCACATTTTTTGACCAAAACAATTTAAGATTCCCATGCAACCATGATGCATCGCAGCCTAAGTTATGCTGCGTGACCAACCGTCATCAAAAAAGAGAACGTTTTAGCTGGCTAGCTAGCAAGCTACGTGTTGGCTAAAATACAGCTAGCTAGGTGCTAAAATTAATAACTAGCCCACTAACATTACTAGCTACGTTTTTACATTGCTGAGACGATGCATATATGCAAAAATGCAGCTATATAAAAATGCAGTCCAAAAAAGTATATAAATAGGTTGATAAGGCATTATGAATATGTTATTATAGGCCAGGCCTAAAACACAACACACAATTTTATAAAATATCTAATAGGGGGTCCCTGCTCCATCTCTCTATCCGCCAAGGGGTCCTTGGGCTGAAAAAGGTTGAAGACCCCTGATCTAAATAATGAAGGCACAGGTAATTTACTTTAGTTCAGCTAGATGGCGCTGTGGCGTGCGTCTGCCTGGTGGCACTGATATCTCCACTGAGCTGACGTTCAGCTTCTGTTTTGGACGAAAGAAGATGGCGGCGTCCAAGGTGAAGCAGGACATGCCTCCTCCGGGAGGTTATGGCCCCATTGATTACAAGAGAAACCTTCCAAAACGAGGACTCTCCGGTACAAACAAATGCCGCTAACCGAATATGTGTCAAACATTTCTTTAAAACTGTAAACCTTGTGCTAACCAGGCATTGGTCTAATGGGAAGAAGCTAATATGCTAATGCTTGCTAACTAACCTAGACAACACCTAGCCTATACCATTATTAGTGATAACAATGTGTCACTGTTAGAAACCCTTCTGTTTGATCACAGCGTAAAATAAACCTTTTATAGTTTTAATGCAAAACATTAATTGTTGATTGCTAATGCACTAGCCAGTGTTTCTGCTGAGACTTTTAACTGCCTAGATACAACTCGACATATCCATAACCAATGTATTAGTCCAACTTAACTGAAGACTTAAGTTGAAGGTTATAAATTAGTAATTGATAACGACTCCTGTTCGTTCGTGCACATCAGTCATAGACATTTGCCCATTAATTTGAGATGTTTTAAGGTGCAACCATAAAAGTAGACCTGGGCAACATTGAGCTACTCAATATAATGTTTTTTTAATCCTATGATGGTGAATTGTAAACCAGGCCTCCAGGCTGAATACCATACAGCAAGGAAAACCACTGTTTGCATGTGACTAAATATTCCTACATTTACTTTTAGGCTACAGCATGTTCGGCATTGGTGTTGGTGTACTGGTATTTGGATACTGGAGGCTCTTTAAATGGAACAGAGAAAGGAGGTAATACATTTTATTCCGAAACATATTGAAAACAAATGTGTGGTGTCTTTCCTCCAGTCTTGTTCTGATAAATGGTTGTGTGTTAAGGCGGTTGCAGATTGAGGAGTTGGAAGCCAGGGTAGCTCTTATGCCGCTAATGCAGGCGGAACATGACCGAAGGTAATGTTAATTTATTTTCATGAATGTTGATAACATAATTTCTTGATTGAATGGCTAAAACCTTTTTTTTTCTTACCAGGACCTTGAGAATGCTGAGGGAAAATCTAGAAGAGGAAGCTGTCATCATGAAAGATGTCCCAGGCTGGAAGGTACACTAATAAAGCCTTTCATATATCTTAATGAGTGAATGCAATTTACATTATATATATATATACTTTCCAAAAAACATTGCCATGTGATTTAAAATGGTAAGCCCACAGTTTATTTTTCACTGCAGCATTTAAAATTGTTACTGATTTACAGAACATCTTGACACGTGTGCAGATGTTAAGACAATATCGTGCATGGCTAATGTGTAACAATGTGAAGCTGGCAGTCTGATGCAGTCTTGCTGCTATACATCAATACATTTTATTTTCCTGCAGGTTGGTGAGAATGTGTACCACACAGATCGCTGGGTAACACCTCCCCCAGAGGAGCTGTTCAACCTCCGACCCCGCGAAGAGCTTTTACACAAACGCTTTGGCTTACAGTGGTATGTGTAGTGTCTGCCTACAAGGATATCATCCTGGACTTCAACCTCTATCAATGCCATGGCGACAGACACCCATGCTCAACCATGTAAATGTACAATAAAGTATGATTTTTCTGTAACAGATTCTGGTTTACCGGTCTTTGAGACTGCCAACTGAATTGTTCATGCTACATTTTCTAGGCTGAATACATGTCTTCAATGGAAGATTGAGTTATTACAACGCATGAGAAATGGGACTTATCAATGCAGTAGTCTTAGGTGTTTTCAGTTTGCATAGCCATAAAATATAAGTTGTTCCTTAGAGCCAATGTTTATATTGAACATTTTTAGGGAAGCTATTCCTGGCAAAGTAGACAAATGACCATTTAGGTGGCAAAAATGGTTTCTAATCTTTGTAGATTATGGTATGTTTTATTTGACCTTTGTTCAATGATAATGCAGTTTGTATCCCAGAGACACTGCAGAATCCACTTGTATTATTGAAATTAAGTGCATTTTAGCTTGTTTACTTAACACATTTCAAACATTTGAATCTTTTCACTTCCTAGTAATGACAAATGCTAGCATCAACTCACAACTCACTTTATTGCAAATTTTTTTTTTTTTACAAAAACACTTATAAATCACAAATAAGCATTTCATCACTGAAGAAGTTCACAGCACAGGTCTACTATAGACATCTATTGTGGTTTGAACCATGTCCTCTAGGCCCTGAAGGAGGCACTTCTGTTCGCTCTTCTGCCACCTTCTGAGAGCACGGTTTGGATCATCTTTGGAGATGCTTCCAATCACTATGGTTTCCTTAAAAACCTAGGGAGGAATACAAATAATGTCAGCTTGGCTAGCTTGGAGTATAGAACCATGAGCATCTTAGTCTGCCCTTTAAGGTGATACAATATAAGTAGTTAACATATCTGACAGTACAAGAGGCTGCAAATACCGCCACTTACCACTGCCAAGTGTATTGTCTTTTTGCCCACATGGATGTGTCAAGTATTTGTAATATGACAATGCATCAGTAATTAATTACCCCCATATACTTTCCACTACTTGAACTTTAGTACCACAAATAATCACCACTAATATCAGTAGAGATTTTAATAAACTGTTAACCTAATATACCCAATAGCTAAAACTGGACAACCCAAGTAGTAATCAACATGTTTTCCAGTTCCAAGTCACCTTGCAAAACAGGTTTGGTGCAAGAGTGACCCAATATGAGAACTCAGTCTACAACAGGAGACTGGACCACAGTGCTATTTACCTGGTAACAAGTGAGACCATCACCGCAGTCTTGAGTCCAGCATATTGTGCCATTGGGGGAGATCCTGTGTTCTCCAACCGACCGTTCATCCTGAACAAAAGAAATCCACATTTCAGTTCTGGACAAGAGAGCACTGTCAATGAAGAGCATGCAAGTATTCAATTATTCAAGTGACACTAGGGGAAAAAGCCAAACAAAAAGGTGTACAACTGATAACATCCTAGAGGTCAATTGGCAGTTTCTTGGCATTACTATCCATGTGACTGGGGGCTTGGTTTTCAGCGAAGCTGGGGCACCATAGTCCAAGTGTATGGTTATTCCTCAATGATCGTGTCAAAACCAGACATTTGAAGCAAGGGAGGACTTTACAACTAACTTTGAAGGACATGTTATACACCAAGGTTGAAGGATGTGAGCAAAGCAAAAGGAGTTTTTACCTCAAGTGTACTGGCCTACGAATTCTCCACATATGAACTAGGCAAGAGAGCAGCTTTCATCTGATGAGCACTTGTCGGTAGGCGCAACACTTCACTCTCCAAGGACTTGTAGGTTTTGGAAGTAGCTGACCCCTTGAACGTAATGAAGCGTTAACCAAAAACCACCTGTCCCCCCACCCCACCATTGTGCACAAGGTCCCTTTACATTACATGCACTGAGCATGCCGAAGTTTCGTTTATCAGGCCAAATTGGTTCTATGAAAGATAGGGAAACATCTTTCTGTGCAACTGGCCATTTTTCAGCAGCGCTAGATCTTGCCCTCTTTTGAGGAAGTATTCAATTAAATGGCACGTTTTGTTGAACCACTCTGGATGCCAGGCATCATTAATACAAATCAGATAGTTATTGACCCAGAATGGTCCCCATTAGTTTAACACAAGAATCGTTTTTTTGTATTTTTTCATAAATCGTTTAATAGGCTCCATGAAACCAAATTGACAGAAAAAAAAATTGTTGATACAAATAGCAAAGTACAAAACTGATCCCGGCTGTTAATTACTGGGGAGACGAGTTACATTGATGTTCACCTATACAAGTTCAGTCCATTTTACAGCACATTTAAAATGCAGGCGTTGAGAGCAGAGCAAAGAAAAATTGAAAATATATTGGACAGACTGTAGCGTGCTGCAATTTGCAACACCATGAACAGTCTGCCACTCGTGTGTGTGTGGAATACTTTCTGAAAATGAATTTACTTGGGAAGAAACTGAAAGTACAGGGGCCCCTCAGCAAAAAACAAAAACACTCAAGGTCGTGGAATCGCTCTATTAGCACTAAGGAATGCATGTATAAAATCCAAAAAAAAGAAATCTTTTAGGAGCACGGCTGTCTCTTTCCGCTCAGTTTAGAACTTGGCAGGAGGTAGGTCATAGTCAAACTGAAGGAAAACTACAACAAAAAGGTAAAGAAGCCCCATTGGACGCTCCAATGTTTCAGGGAATAAAAAAAGCTCAGTTCTGTGCAAGAACAAGGCTGAGTGTATCAGGAGAAAGCCAAGTGAATTGATGTTTGGAAAAGTCAATCTACAGCACCATTCAAATCAGACAATTGTATTTATAGCAAGATATTAATAAGACGCCCCCTCAACCCAGGAACATCTTAAAGTAACTTTACATGGTTTGTCAATGAACGGCCAAAAGTTATGGCTACATTTAAAGATGCTTAAGCTGCTACAACAGAACATTACTATAAAAATAAGGTCACCAATAACACGTGGACATTTTTCTTGAGGAGCGCATCTTTTAAATACAGCCAGCCAAGTGATGATCTTGAGTCAGGGAGATTTTTATTCGTGTGCAGCTGAGGATAAGAAGTGGGCACACAGGTAAAGACACTGAAAGTTTCAGACATTTGAGTTGACATTAACCCCACCTAATAACTCTTGTGCTCGCAAATATTGAACTGGTCGAAGAACACGGATATGGGCTACCATTAGGACAATTTCACAAATGCTGAGGATTCAAAGCTGTGCAACAGGAGTAGGTTTCAAACAGAGGCTGTTGTGAACCGCAATGAACTCTTAAGTTTGCAACTCTCTCTGGGCGTGGACAGCGACTCAAACCACAAATTATCTGGTTGTGCAACTCCGAGTATTATCAATGAACTTTTACTTTTTAAACATCCCTTCTACTTGAATTCACTTACTATAGCTGTCATATCCGTCTCTGTAGGAACCTCCTCCGGAGCGGTCGTTATAGCCTCCCTGGTTCCTGTAGAAGAATTGAATTCAGTCAGCACATCACACAAAGTTAACAGAAAAAGTCATTCAGTGAGATCAAAACACCATCCTTGCCTGTTATCCCTGTATCCGCCGCCGCCACCGCCGCCGCTTCCACCAGAGTTGTATCCACCACTTCTGTATCCTCCACCGCTACCACCGCTGCTGTAGCTCCTTTCTCCACCACCACCACCATAACTCCTGTCGCCGCCATAGCCTCTGTCTCCGCCGCCACCACCATAACTTCTGTCGCCACCATATCCACCTGGAGAGCAAATAAAAAAGGGGGAACTCCGGGTAAAAATAGATGGTGGCCATTCAAGATTCAGGATGTTTGTCACATAATACATAGACGGGGTGTGCAGTGAATTGTGAAGTGGCATTGGAAAACTAAACCGAGGGTATGACTAAAAGCAAATGGAGTGCAAGAATCCCACTATGCAAATTCCCACCCCCTGCCTTGCAAGTAACCTCTCCCACCTCTGCCCCTGCCGCCACCAAATCCACCACTGCCTCCGAAGCTACCTCTGGATCCACCTCCTCCTCCTCCCCTGGAGCCTCCGGATCTGCCTCTGCCTGCTTCATCCACACGAATAGCCCGTCCGTCCAAGTTCTGCAGATGCAACATGGACAGTTTCGTGAGCATACATATACAATGTCTGAAAAGCCGTAATGTACAAAAACAAAAACAAAAACAACCTACAATTGTACAGGTTTTATTATTGTGCATATGTAGCAAAATAAAGTAGGACGCGACGTACCTTTCCGTTCATTCCGTCCAAAGCGTCTTTAGCCTCGTCTACGTTGTCAAACTTCACGAAGCCAAATCCACGAGACCTCCCGGTGTCTTTGTCTCGGATAACATCAACTAAAAGGATAATAATTAAGATCAGATTAGCATTGACACCGATGAGTGAAACTCGCAACAAAAAAAAATGAAAATGGAAAATTCGTGAAAATGAACGAAAAGACGACGTACCTTTAGCGATGTTGCCATACTTGGCGAAAGCCGCCATCAAGGACTCCTCATTGGTGTCGAAGCTGAGGCCTCCGATGAAAAGTTTGCCTTCGTCGTTCATCTTGTGGGGGAAACAAAAACGGTCACATGGGCCGAGCAAGGGGGGAAAAAAAAATCGCTCGTCATATAACGTAAATATAAATATATTTTTTGTTAAAAACACCTTTATAGTCGAAATGTTTACGGTTGTGTTCCTTCCTCGTTGCGTAGTTTTAATACATATACACAGAATTAGGTCATACTCAGTTCAACGCGGGCCCGGCCGCCATTGCGAAACAAGACCACGCCATGGTTGAGGCCTACACCGTGACATCAGATATATTTTAAAATACGTATAAACGGCAATAAAAACTTAGGGCCCTGCTCAAGCACATCGAGCATCGTGATCTTATAAAGATTAGATCGAAATAAAACATCCATCGACTAGTAATTAGTGAATTTCATTGTTTGCGTTGCGGCCTGTGGCCAGGCCTTGCCAGGTGGTCAGCACTAAGCCACCGCCGTTCACTCGCCACAATGAAGCGCCATTTTAATCCACGTTTCTGGTGGTAGTTTCATAGCCCGCGCACAGGGCCGCGTGCGAAAATAAGCAGCTGGATATTTTTCATAATACTCGAATTGGTCTAACTAGTTCACACTAGTGAAACACCACGTGAAACAATGGGCTAAAAACCGTGTATATGTGGAACACGATGCACTGCGTAGAGCAGTCCACGGGCTGCGTGGGCTCCGACGTGAACACGCTTGATATCAAAATTACATGTAATACTTAAATTGCGACACAAAATTGCAATGGTACGATTCGGAAACACACACACACAAACACAAACAATCACTGAATCGTGAAATTAAGGAAAAAATTGCTGTAATTACCTTTAGATGGCGGGTTGTATCTTAGAGACGCTTGCAGGAGTAGCGAGTAGACGAAGTGAGAAGGAAATGGAAGCGCAGTGTCTTTTTGAGGACTCCGGTCGGGTTATTTAAATGAGCCTGGAAGGGGATGGGCCAGAGTTTACCGCGCCTCCGCTGAAAATCAAACTACATCTACAATTATATTCTGTCCTTCAAAATATAATTGCTAATGTTTATTTTTGTTCATTTTTAAATGCGTGAATTAATAACGAAATAAAAATTAAAGTGTTGGTGTTTTATTGTCGGAACCGGGGATTTAGGAGATGACTTCCGCTTCTTTTTATGTAACGTAAAGGTTGAACGTTTGCAGATACGCATGTGTCGAGTATATCGTCGATTTAGTGAGATTAAATAAGCAGCATACGTAGTTTTTTTGCTGTATTATTTTAAACTTAATTTGGTCGTGTTGATTTCAGCAGTGGCTATCTCATCGTCTGTGAAATGGAGGATTAAATGAGTATTAAATGAGTATTAAAATGGTTGGAAAAATAAGTTCTGTTCTCTCGCCATCGATGCTAAATAGTCTTCCAGCAAAAACCCTCAAATGATCCATCTAGAACCATCTAGTTTGGGTGTTATTTGGTAACCTTTCGTCAGCACAATGCTGTAAACAAAGAACAACTTTTTATATGGCACGTTTTCTTAACCGCATTGTGCTGACGTGATGTGAACAATGTATTGGCGCCAGTATAACATGTAACAGGAAACGATTGTTACTGCCCGTGACTGATGTTCTTCGATCAATATAAAATCCGTATTCTGGGTTGTAATTAGGTATTCACAGAGTATCTGTGGATACCTATTGTTATTGCTCTGGATATTCTTATTATTGTGTATCTATTGTTCAGCCAGGGCTTCCCGAAATGTTTTGAGGGGAGCATATGTGTGGTAGGGGGTGGGGCGGTTGTCTTTGTGATCAGTGGGCACAATCCTATAGTCAAACTATAGGCCTACTATACAGCCCACTAACGCCAGCTCGAACTAGATAAAACCCTAAAGAAATCAGACGTGCTGATTGTGTGGAATGCCAATAGTTCAAATATGATGGCTGCACTTGTATATGTAATAGGCCTATAGTATATGCATGTTTATGCATATATTGTATTCTATATTATTATCATATGTATCTTTAGTT
>OOFB01014632.1:8415-19398 GCA_900323305.1 Trachyrincus murrayi | reverse complement strand
TGGGAATGAACACACACACACACACACACACACACACACACACACACACACACACACACACACACACACACACACACACACACACACACACACACACACACACACACACACACACACACACACACACACACACACACACACACACACACACACACACACAGTCAGTCAGTCAGTAGTAGGGTCTACGAGGATTGTTCTGTGGAGAGAAGAGAAATACATTTGATTGAATGAATTACAACAAACACAAGCACTTTGTACAAATCCATCTCTATACAAATCTCCAATATGAAAAACCAAACAGTTTTTTAAATGGAGTCAATCAAATATTAAACGAAATAATTGTAGTTACCAGTGGATTGGGTCTGAAACGATAGGCCAGCATCATCCTCTTTCTAAAAGCATCATATTCATCATCATTTCCCTTGAGCTCGGCTGGACGGTCCACTCCAAATCCTGCTCCATCCACAGCTGTGATTCCCCTGGAAGAGCCACCATTTTTGTTAAGTTTGTAAATGATCAATGTTGAATTGTCATATAAATGTCAAAAAGATGAAATCACAGGCCATATTTGAAGAACTTTGAACCTACCTATGAACGGGTGCTTTGATGCCCTGTCCGTCAGAACCTAATCCATCTCCGTCCTGCCATCCCATCTTCATCAACATCCGGAAACCAAGATTCTCCACGGTCAGCTTGAACTCCTTGTACTCAGAGTAATCTGGATCTTTGCCCTCCTGCAATTAATGGAGAATGATTATGTGGAACTAGAATTAATTCAGAATCAAATTTATTTCTGCAGGGTGGGTGTACTGGGCCATAAACTATAAGGGAACATGGAGGAACTGCAATGTTTGTAGTTCACATGGGATGCGATCTCAGACATTTCTGTATCTGAGAACCTAGAGATTTGGTAGATGTACCCAACATGGCTTCCACCCATTGAATGTCAATATTTCATTTTCCTTAGCACGCCCACACAAGCACCAAAAATAATGGTCAGGGGTGAAGCTTAAAAAAATCCTGCCAGAGAGAAAGTTAGAGAGAAACTTGCCTTGAGTGCCTTGAAAGTCTCCATGAATTTCTCCAACTCCTCGGGTGGCAGGAAGTCACCGATAAAGTGTTTCCCTTTCCCCATGTCAGTCAGAGACTCGGCCCATTCTGGCAAAAAAAAAGTTAAATAATTACCAACCGGTGTCAACCGCCTCGCGTTACCTTGGTAACTTGCTCTGCATGAACAGAAAGGTTCTGTGGTCGAAGGGCCGTCTAACCTCTCGTTTTCTCCATCTCCATCTGGCGGAGGCGATGTTCCCAGGTACCCTCCTGTTGGTCTACCTCCTCGTCGCTGTCATACTCGTGCTGATGGTCTCTCACGGCCTTTTCCCACATTATCTGCATCTCCGCCATTGCACGCTTGTGCTTCATTATCATCTCATACATTTCTTGCATCTGTGAAGGACGTACAAGAACACAACACACAGAGAGACAGCGAATGTGGTCATCAAGGATGTCTAGGATTAAAGATCTCATCAAAAGTGCACTGAAAGTTCAGAGCCCTAACCCATAGAAATATACAGGAATTGGGACATGGTTGAGGTGTATACATACAAAATTTGACATTAATAATAGGCAGGACAAATTACAACCAACAGATAATGTGCAAACAATAACACGAAGACTGCAAACAATGAATACAAAAACAACTATGTGTTTGTGTTGAAATTTTCTCGTCGGACAGTGTTTTGAAATTGTGGTGGTGCAGTACAGCCAGGTTCAATGAACAGACTGAAGTTCAATTCTATCATACCTCTTGCTGTTCTTTGATCTGCTTCTTCTGGTCTTCAGATAGTTCCGTCACCCCTACCAGCCCTAAAGGCTTCCCCTTCTTATAGCCCAGCACCTGCAGGTCTTGAACTGGAACGTTAACACACATTTACAGATTTTAGTTTCAATGTATATTTGCACGTGAAAAGTAAATATGAACACTACTTTGTAGTTCTAGACTTGTCGTCTCAGTGGGCATCTGATCTTAAAGTGCTGCTACAAAATGTCCATAATTTGTAAGGATTAAGGCTATATCAGGTAGTTAATTCTAGTTTGGCATTATAAGTTAATAACTAGTATATTTTTGCAGAGTTCCTTTGATATTAACTGCAGTTATACAAGATAAAACAATGTACATATGTTTTTTTATTGTATTTACGCATAGTATTTATAGATGTAGATAAAACAATTCTTGTACCGGAGAGTGAGGGTGTGTTCGGATCTGTAACCTCAACTTCCTGATGGACGGGGATGTGAGGAATAGGTAACTCCACTTTGTCATCCTCAGCCCCCCAACGACTCTTCCTCTTTCGTTTGACAGGTGGGGGCGTGGCCTCCGGATTGGGGGGTAGCGGCGTGGAGCCCAGCTGGTTGGGGACGTAGGGGTAGCGGGCTGGTGGTGGCGGCGGGACCGCTGACAGAGGTGGGGCAGCTGAACGCTGGACTACCAACTCCGGCACCTCTGCTGTCGCCGGAGGACTCTGGGCAGCCTTCGACTGACGATACTGCTCCACTTTCTCCTTGTAGAAGCGATGGGCTGGGCTTTGGTAGTCATATAAGAAACTGCGAGAGGGTGCATAACAGATTAGAATTACACTCACACAAAATCTACACAAAAAGGTTTTGCAATGTGGAAACAGACTAACCTGAATGCAGGGTTGTCCCGGTTGTGCTCCGCAGCAATGGCTTCCACCTCGGGGCCACCCTCAGCCACGTACTTTGCCAGCTTCACAGCCACCTGCTGGGTCTCCTCGTCCACTGGGGGTGAGACTTTAAGCAGCCTATCAGTACTGGGGCTCAACTCACACTCTACTACTGTACTGTGCTCAACTGGCCCTCACACACCACCAGTCTACAGCCAGTAGGGGATAAGAAGAGGAGGGAGGAGCAGGGGAACATGGGTGGTGAATGGGGAACTGCACAGAGCTAAAGCTTTACTTCTGTGGTGGAACACATGTAATGCCCAGGGAGGTTCTAATGCATTACATGTATACCATTACATCTAATAATGATGATAATGATGTGTGATGGTGTATGATTTTAGATGTGTTTGATTTCAGCTGAAAATCATCTGAAATCTTTCAACATGCAAAGTGTGTAAAACTATATGCTATAAACTACAACACGAGTGCACACATGTAAGGAAAGGGGCAAAGATCCACTTACCATTATGCAATTTCATATTGGGTTTTGGCAAGTCCTTTCTGTATTCTGCAACTCTCTTTCTGTAGTAGAGATAGTCTCTGCTGTTCTTATCATATAAAAAGCTAAGAAAGACAAAAAGGCACAACCAATTATTTATGAATACTGGGTCCAAAATGAACCCCGTAGATTTGACCATTTGGCAGGGGAAGATATTCAGGTAAAAACAATTGCTTGGCCAGTTGATTTTTGCATTCTGGCAGGTAAAAAGACAAAATTCTAAAAGTTGATTTTGGACTTACGAAAAAACAGGATTGTCTCTGTAATCCTCCTTGGCTTTTCTCTCTAGCTCTGCCCCTCCTTCTGCCACAAATGAAGCCATCTTGTCGAGAATGAGCCTGGTGTCTGGGTCCTCTGGGGGAGAGACTTTAAGCAGGCTATGAGTACCATTACCATTTGCATGTGTATGTCAAAATGGCGTTCACAGGGTCAATTGTCCCCACTCCAAGCCGTGGTGGTGGTGGTCACTGGTAAACCCTGCCTTGAATTACCTTTCATCTCCAGGAAGTTGGAGTCATCCACCTCTTCTTCATCCTCGTCACCATCTGGTGAACAAAATACACTAGGCCTCTGGCTAAGGACAGGGTTCTTCTTGGACTGGGAGTAGTTTTTGAATTGGTTTAGCATGCTAGTGATGCCAAGGCCCGGGCGTTTGCCAATGAGAATGCTTTTCTTCTGCTGTGAATTTGGTGATTCAGCCTGAGTGGAAGCACCTTTGGTTTCACCGTTGTTGGAATCTTAAAAAAAAAAAACATAATTAAGTGTGGGAATTGTATACTATGCATACACAAAACATGTTTTGGCTTTGGCTTATTCTACCAACAATATATCAGTTATTGTTGCATGTTGTAGGTCAAAGTGTTTGGCACTAACCAGATGCGCCTGGTTTGTCCTTATGCAACTTCATAAACTGCTGTAAGAAGCTTCCATCATTTACAAACTTGTTTGAGGAGGGCCCTTGAAAGCTAGGAGAACTGAAGCAATCAGAAGGGATGTCAGATACGTTATATTTAAACACTCCTGGTTATAATAGTGAGTTCAGTAAGACAAGATAATGCCCGCATAACAAATAGATTATTATCATCAATGCAATACTTATGTTCACTGTACATGGGAAAATGTGATTCATAATGGATTCATAACTGGTAGGATAGTAAAAACTGAATTTTGTTACCTTGGAGGCAATGGTTTGCTCGGAGTTTGCACATTCTTCTTTGCCTGTTCTGCCATTTTGGCCTCAATCTCCCTCTTCTTCTGAGCTATAAGCTCCTCTTGTCGTATGATGTTTAAACTCATTTTGTTTTTCTGTGTTTTTATAGGCCTGGACCTCCAGCCTCCACCACGTCCTGCCAAAATATGTGGGTACATTATGGGTACATTATGAATACAATAGAACTTGCGTTTTAAGACAACTACTTCCCCTACTCAAGACCATCCACAAACTATAATGCACATTCAGTCGTTTGTTGGAAACCAAGAGACACTTAACTTAAAAGATCCGAACAATTAATAATATTTGTCGATTATCCTATTGTTTGCGATAACAACGCTACGTGTTCTAAAAACGCGTACGAGTTTAGCCACCCAGCTAGCATCGGTAGCATTCAGCGTTTAATCCAAACCGATGCTCTGACTTCAGTCACATGGAGGATTTACCTGCTGCATCACTAGACTCCATAGTCGTAGCGGCAATACAACACAACCACCAAAGGACGCGTTTGATTCAACCGATCTTCCAGTAAGGCAACACAAATGTAGCTAACTGCTATCTAGTAAACGTTTCCATTCCCCAAAGTACAACAGAGCAGCACACTTCCGGTTCCGGTGAAGCCCCGTCCCAGACGTGTTATGTCCCTCGCCGCTCTCCGTCTCCAACACATATTGCCAGTGTCAGAAATGGCAGAAGCTCCCCCACGGCCCTGCCGGTTTTTTTGTCACCGGTGTTCATTAGAGATCAGTCCGCGTATACCGGTAAGGACCTCGATGACCGTCGGCCCTATTGAGTAACCAGTACAATAATATAAGATACGATTAATGTGTACGAGAGCTCATGTTAGAGAGCTGTGTGCTAGGTAGCTAGCGTTAGTAACGTCGACACGTCGCTGCTTTGGCTACGTTTGTTAGCCGATATCGACAATAACGGTATTAACCATTTGCTTATTTAATGGAGGTTGTTATTATTTGTTTTGTATTAGGGATGCTGAGTGCATTCATTATGTGGTACATAAGATTTACAGCAGACCGTCAGTCACACTCTGATGTTCTGGTTAGTTGGTTTCTCCAGCAAAGCTTATTAATTCCAGGGATCTTTTAACTAGAAGGATACATTGCATTGCTATTTTATATTTCATGTAGAAGAGTATCTGCTTATACAGTGTTGTGTATGGGTAACGTAATTGAATGTGTAGGGTAAGGTTCCACAACAGCCTCCCTGCCTCAACAATTAACAGGAAGCTTCTTGAATTGTATACAGTGACAGGACCTTTCATACCCACCCCTGTGTGCCATTGTATGGTCAAGGGGGTCCAAATGTTCGAAATGTTCACGTCGTTATTCCCAATTTTCTAACATAACTCAAGCAGACTCTTTCAGAATACCTTCTCTTAACTGCACTTGCAATGTAGCAAATACAGTATCCAGATATTCACAAGAATTACCATGTCGTTCTGTTGAGTATATACTGTACATCACAAGCCCAGTTGAACCAGCTGAACCAACACAGATGAATGGTATATATTTGCCAGATTTTCCACACATTACATGTTTCTGTATTTTCATTGTAGGACTACACCTGTCCACGGTGTGATTCTGGTTTTATTGAGGAACTTCTAGAGGGGAGAAGGTAACGTTTACACTATCTTTGTGGCACATTTAACAATGTATCAAATCCAACAAGGAAAGTTAAGCAAATTCTTATTTCTTATTGATCTGTAATGGTTTGCAGAAGCTTTGATTTCCACTTGCTACACCTTGCCTCCATATAGTGTCGAAAATGGGTCCACATCCACCACCTCCAGCGATCCAAACAGGCCAATATTTGAGGTTGGTGTAATTCCCGAACAGTTAACCACAAAACCCATTTCAATTGTTTTTTCCCCGCTTTGAGTTTAATACAATCCCTTTTGTCCCTTATTTCATCAGAACATGGACCACCAGCACCTATTCACATTTCCTCCAGGCTATGGTCAGTTTGCGCTGGGAATATTTGACGATAACTTTGATCTTCGAGCAGGCCTGCCAACAGAGGACAACAGGGAAACGGAGCACAGGAGGGAAAGGGAGATGGCCTCACGACAACGGTATAGTGCCCAGCAACCACGGGGTCGTCACATGCCTCGACGGCAGGGTACACGCCACGAGGGAGTGCCTACGTTAGAGGGGTGAGACACACCACTGTTCATGTTCTGGATTCTTCCTTCCTAACTTCCATTGAGGAGTGGACATCCCCCCCCCCCACCTCGTGCCCTGCTCAGATCAAGTTTAAATGACACGGCAATAGACCCTTTTCACAGAGGCATCATCGTAGGACAAACACAGGTGTCGCTCATAACACTTAATTATGGGTCTATTATGGGTTTATGTAGACTAAAACTAATGAAGATAACACACATTGACATAAAAGTAGCAGACCCATAATTAGACCCATAATTAGTGTTAGGAGCGACACTTGTGTTTGTCCTACAATGATGCCTCTGTGAAAAGCATTTATTCCTTTGCTGGAGTATATAACCGTTGTGCAGGTTATGTACTGCCTTTTGATATTTCTCATCGTTCACTTGGTGTGGTTTACGAGTCAAAGGGGGAAACACATTTTTTTCTGTTAGTCATATTGGTAAATAAAAAATAAAAAAAGACTAATAAGCAGAATAAAAAAATAAAAAAAGTCAACCAGGCCGGAGGTCTCGTACTCCTCATGAGGATGAATGTTTGGGCATTGGGTCCTGAGGCAAGCCCTATCGGTCTGCTGCCATACAGCCAGGTATGGGTTTCCAATGCACCAGTGTTTGATGATTCCCGGCAGGTGCACAGGAAGTACACAAGCCAAGGCTCTTTCTTGAGTGTGCAGCAAAGGCAACTCTGCTAAATTGTCATTTTTGACAATTCAATGACAAAGTTCAATAGTGTGAAGATAAAGGGGGAGTCATCTGCCTTTTTTTGGAAGGCATAGGGGATCAGCCCAAAGCACACAGCTATGTTGGGACAGACGCTAAATAATGTTTTTGAAATTACAAAATAGACAAAAAAAGGAGTCTTATTTTTTCTTAAAGTCTTAAAATTACAGCCACGCTAAATTTGCACTTCGTGTGCTTTGCTCAGTTAAAACAATATGATTCTAGTTCTTGTTAGGGGTTAGGGTTAATCCGTACTCCGTATTCTTTGGACTTTACACTCCGCCCTAATAAAATCTCTGTTGGGTCCCCAGTACATGTCATTTCACCAGGAGCGTGCCATCACCTGAGTAATGTGCCATGACTTCTAACTGCTCCAAGACAGTTATTTTTGACATATATCTATATATTGTGATTAACATTGTGTCTGGTGGCACATGGATCTCTGCTCCGCTGTCTGGCCATTACACAACTGGCTATTCCCCCTGCTGACATTAGTCATTCACTCTTATTGTTACTGCAGTGACACGTTGGGTAGATTCTGGGAAGTGGTATGTGCCCCCCCCACCATGGAAGGTGGGGGGGGACTCCCTACATGGTCACTTATGTTGCAACCTGGCCTTGACATGCGCACGCCTCTGGTTACTGCACTGGCAGTCATCCAGGAATTCACTAACTAAGGTTGTATGTTTGTTTTATGAGTTTTTATTAATTCAAACCAATTATTGAATTAGGTAATTGTATATGATAATCCCAGTAACCCCCCCCCTCCCCAAAACAGACCTCTACTTGCCATAGTGTTATATATATATATATATATATATAGTAGATTTTGATGCATCAGTTATCTTGTAGATTTATTGCAAGAGACTTGCATGGTTTCCCTTCGGTGTCAATGTAGATAGTCTACTGTAATGGAATATTCTATTACTAAGCCAAAATAGAATATTTTATGGACTTTCCTTGTACATCTGGTTAGTGATCGACTAATCTCGGACCCAGCAGTCCTACTATGTTATAGCAGTATAGCTATAACAGTGTTGATTTGAAACCTTTACAGACACTTTTTTTAACAGTTTACTACTGCTGGCCGAGTTTGTGTTCAATGTTCAATGCCAATTACGCGCTTACATATCCCCGCCTCCAGATTGGTTTGAAACAAATATGAAGCGAAAGAAAGTGAAACGCCCCGTTCACCCAGATTTGAGCTTGTCTGACTTTAGATATTAATCAGACTTTAGATATTAATCTAAAGTCTGATTTGTGAGACTACTGATCGACTGAACATACTCCCTAATGATTTACATATTTTCTCATACAGAATTATTCAGCAACTAGTTAATGGCATCATTGCACCCACGGCCATGACAAACATTGGAGTGGGACCATGGTATGTATAACGACAACTAAGCTTTCAAATATGTACTTAATGTATCTTCTCATTCCAAACCAGTGCACGTACCAGTGTTACGACCTCTTGATGTTGACTAAATGACGTACTGGGTCTTTTTTACCTGATGTTCCTCATTTTGCTGACCTGTCTGTTTTTTGTTCTTTTGTAGGGGAATGCTGCATTCTAATCCAATGGACTACGCCTGGGGTGCTAACGGGCTTGATGCTATTATTACACAGGTACGTTGGGGGGAAAAAGGGTGTCCTTTACACTTCAGTGAAGAACTGCACAGTGTTGTATCGGTCTATATCGTCCCCCGGTACACATTTCTATTAACATGGTTTGTCTTGCACAATATGCCACTTTTTCTTTTACCTCGCAGCAAATGAGTTGTGTCGTTGATGGTTATCAGTTAGACTTTTTTTGTCCTTGTAGCTATTGAACCAGTTTGAAAACACTGGTCCACCTCCTGCCGACAGAGAGAGGATTAAGACTTTACCCACCATCACCATCACAGAGGAGCACGTGGGTGAGTCCTCTTGGTTCAGACACGCACACGCCAACTCGCACTTTTTCATATTACTGGCATGTTTCTTGACCAGGGATGTTGAACGCAGCTTCAAACACATGTTCTGACCCAGTCAGACGGCACTCAACAGCTATAAAGTCTACACATTGTCTGGAATAACAGATGGCATACAATTATTACATATGTTTTGTACTATTAGCTCAAATTACCTTTCTTTCCAAAAATGATGAACTAGACAAAGCTTCCACCCTCAGCAATACAATCACTCTTTTACACCAACAGTGTGAAGGAGTACTTATTTCTCTATACATATTTATTCACATTTTTCTTTTCTTTTTTCATTTTTCAGGTGCGGGTTTAGAATGTCCAGTATGCAAAGAAGACTACGGTGTCGGGGAGATCGTTAGGCAGCTTCCGTGCAATCATTTGTTCCACAATGACTGTATAGTACCATGGCTAGAGCAGGTACAGGCCTATACAATACTTCACAAACCCCCCCCACATTTTTAAACCCATTGTATATACCGTATGTATTTTAAACAAATCTTTTCAAATGAGATTTCCTGATTCATTTCATTCCTATTCATCCTATTCATTTATTTCCTCTGTGTGTGTGCGTTTCGTCTCCCGCTAGCATGACACGTGTCCTGTATGCAGAAAGAGTCTCAGTGGACAGAACACGGCCACGGACCCGCCGGGTTTATCAGGGATGAACTTCTCCCCTTCTTCCTCCTCCTCGTCCTCCTCCTCCTCCAGCTCGCCTAACAACGAGAACGCCACCAGCAACGCGTAGGACCTCGCACCGATCGACCTCTGGCTCTGCACCCCCGCCCGCCCGCCCCAGACGGCACAACCACTCTTCGCTGGTTTGTTGTCTCTCCGTGATAGTTTGGGCTGGGCTGGGCTGGGGGTAGGGGGGCGAAAGGCTGATTCGACCCGATATGGACTTTTCTTTCATGACTGCATCCATCTTTTTTTTACCTTTTCTTTGGTGACATTGGTCATTGAAGCAGCCGCTCTGCACAGTGTCAGTGCCGTATGCATTTCCTGCTTCTGTTGCTCGGGAGTTTGGGGAAGAGGTGGGGTTGGAACGCTGGGTGAGGAGGATCCGCCTAAACCAACACCCACTGTGAATGAAGATGATGATGAGGGCAGTAATGATAATCTTACTTGGATTGCCTTGCCAGAATGGGAGCACAGTTTGAGCCAGAGTGGAACACGGTTTTGGAGGATCTCTGACACACTGATGGGACATTTTATATTTAATAAACGATTGCTATTCAGATAATGCATTTTGAAGATGTGTACATACACTTTTCTTTTTTAGATGGCAAATGGTCAAGCATTGGATCCTACCAAATCTTATGTGAAACAATAATGGAGTGAGTGGATTTAAATTGTATTTATTTGCACCTTTTTTCTTATTTTGCACAACATTTTAATGAATTTCAAAGAAAGTGGATTTGAACTGAACAAAAGTATTCCGCTGGGTGGTTAAGGCTTGTTTTGCATTTTTTCACATTATATTCCCCAATAGGAATACTGTTTTTGGCGTACCATGACAAGGTAAATATCCCAACAACTCTTCACAATCAACAGGTTGTCACTAGTTGTCCAGTCAGAAGTATTAAGGGAGCAAAGGGCAGGACAGGAGCAGGCCAAGTGTGTATCCAAAACCATGTATTTTCTTTTATTTAAAATCCAATGGC
>OOFB01014608.1:8849-19999 GCA_900323305.1 Trachyrincus murrayi | reverse complement strand
TCACTGTTGTTGCTTCACAAATAAAATGTAACTTTACTTCATTCTGTAGTGCATCATTCTTTCGTTAGTTATTATGTTGGTTTATTCCACACGCACACACACACACGCACGCGCACACACACACGCACACTCACACGCATACGCACACACACACACGCGCGCACACACACACACACACACACGCACACAGAGCCATACTATATGCTATAGAAAAAATAATCTAATAAAATGAAAGAAAAGGAAAAAAATATCCGCCATTACAGAGGGCCTGATTGTGGTCCAGCTCTCCGCTGGGCTCTGTGATTTAATCCAGACCAACTGCTAATAGGCTGCGCTGACGGCTGGCCATCTGCCTGAGGCTGCATGGTGGCCGGTTCCACTCCTCTGCCAAAGGCTCGGAGGAGCTGCCCAGAGACCCACCGGCAACCATCCGCACTAGCCGGCACCAGGATTCTGCTCCAGATCGGTCATAGACTGTGTGTTCTTTTCAAGTACAGCACTGTGAGTGTCACTGTGCGTGAGGCCGGTTGAAACACGGGAACACAGAAGAATGCACTTCCTTGTGTAAATATCACGGTAGGGTTGTAATGTTGATTATTAAATCCAATAAAAGTGGACAGTGGTTGCCCCCACAGCCAATTTAAATGAAAGTAGTATTATAATAATCATCAAATTATAATATTATGGTTAGTATTTAGCATTGGCTACGACAATATGCGCTAAATGTCCTAATCATGAACAAAACAACATACATGTAGTGAAAGCAGTGCTGAGGTCAGAGTTCATGAGTCCCACGGTACTGTGGTGAGACAGGTGATAGTGTTTATATAGTGATCATGCACCGTGCACCATGCGAGAGAGAAAATGGGTTGTTTTTTAAGTAAATGCACAGCCTGTTCTCGTCCCATGTGCGCCAGTAGCATTTTGGGCAGCATGTTGACGCAGAAGGCTCGCATATAGACTTCAATGTCATACATTCCGATTTTCGACTAGAGTCGGAAAACACTTGCATACAGCATAGCGCTGTGGAGGCACCCGGAGAAAGCACAACCAGTTCGTTAAAATACTAAACTCGAGGACTCTAGTAGAATGATGAAGCTAGCGACCCTGTGTCAACATCACGTGACTGTCACGTTTCTGTCTGCGAAAACAAAATGGCTGACATTACTTTTATTCTCACTGGAAAATGCTATATTTTAAGATAGTTTCAGCATTAAAATGCATTTTGAAATGTTTAGCTTGTTAGTTAATGCAACATTTTATGTCGTTGCTATGGTGGTTGCTATGGACGCTGCTATAAGAATATAGCACATAAGAATTCATACTTCTTTGCTCTGTACTGCGCAACAGTTTCACGGGGGTTAGATGTGCATTCTATGGGTTAGATCGAAGGGGTGAATGCGCCTTGAATTGCGCGGGTAGACCTACACGTGTTTGATGCGCTCGGTGCATGGATGGCAAATAATAATAGGCAGACACAATTATAATGTGTGTGTATGTGTGCATGTGCGTGTGTGTGTGTGTGAGGTAATTTTATTAGGGTACAACTCTTCTTCCGTCTTGCTATAACCACGCATCTACACCTGCTTGTGTTCATTTTTTAAATGACATATTTGATTTGTTAAACAAAAAGCATTTAGTCAAACAAAATGCTTATATATTTTTTCCATCCCTTATGATGCACATTTCATCAATATTATTTGAGCCAATATTATTTAGTTAATTTTTCATTCATGCCAATAAAAATAAATAAATCAAATGATTTCAAGCACTCAATACTGATCACCCCCCAAGTGACCAAAAACAACAACTCACAAAGACTTACAGTTAAAACCCAAACATCCACCCAGACATGCAGAAAGAGCTAGAGACATACAGAGAGAGACAGAGAGACAGAGAGAGAGAGAGAGAGAAGGGAGATTCAAAGAGATTACCGTCCACAGGGGAGAGCCTCTCCAAGGCGACACCATGCCACACACGCTCCCCTTTGCTGACGACTGCCTTAAACATCAAGGAAGTTATTGTCCCGCATTCACACAGGGTAGGAGGGAAATTCATTTGTTCAAAAAATTAAGGCCGGTGGCATGCGGGGTATTACTGAAAACTGTGGGCTACAGTTAAAATGTACAAAAACGTAACTGTCATCAAAACTCCTTAACAATGTGGTGGACTGAGTGGAAGGAGACGGGGTCATTGTTATAGCATAATAACGTCGCCCATAACTAGTTTGAAAGTAAAAAATGGATTCCGTGGCATTTATAAGCATGAAAGCATGGCGTGGGGCTAGCTTTAGCTGTATGCATGCTTGTACACTGAGAGATACACCCTCAGAAGGAGCGTTTAAAGAACAGAGTCGGGGGAATCCAGGGAACCGTGCAGTAAAAACCTTTCCACTTGTCCTTACCTTGTATTTATACTGTTGTATACTGTCAACGAAAGCCATACCCTGGTGCCTATCCGCTAACTTATATTTATGTCTGACGTTACCACCCATTAAGTGTTCTACACATATAGCCAGATAATAGCTTAGTTTACAAATAGCTCAGTTTAAAGTACATTCTTGTATACGTTGTACATTCATTTGACTCTAAATGCTAAACATGTATAAACATGTTTTTTTTCATACAATGTCATCTCCCAAGCCTTAATCAAAACATGTTTTTTTTAATGTTAATAGAGACACAATGGTAGTTTGTATTGATATTTATATCTATTAGTAATAGCCTCCGCTCATTTAGATCTACATAATTACTGCTGGTGTCAAAGTTTAAGGTCAGTGCCTAAGGAAGTTTTGTTGTTGTTCATGTAGTGTGTGTGTGTGTGTTTGTGTGTGTGTATGTGCGTGTATTTGACCCCCAATTTACATGGAATATCAATATCCCACACAGCGATGAAATGAAATTAATAATTAATAAACTGTTCGATAGAAATATAGATAGATAGAACTATAGATGGATAGTTAGACAGACAGACAGACAGACAGACGGACATGTTTGTTTTACCCTCCAACATCACAGTATTCAACATGCATTATTCAGTAGACACAGTATTAACAATGCATTATGAACAGCTAATGAAGTCTAATATGAAAAAAACAACAGACTTCTAAACCTTTTGGATTTTCCTCTCTCTCTTTGTCTATCTCTCTAAATGAGATCAAAGCCAGAGTCTCAACCATTTATGAGAATTACAATGAGATCTCTGAGACAAACACAAGAAAAACAACAACAATAAAAAACATCAATTAAAAAAAAGAGAAATAATATAGAGAATGGCTGGCCAACAGATAAATAAAATAACGATACAAAATTTTCAAAAAAACACATCAGAGGAGGAACGGACTAATTCACAGGGGGGCACATTTCCTTTATTGTCTACATTTCTTTCATCTTTTGTTATTTGTTATGTTTTTGTTTGTTTGTTTGACTTTTTTCTCTTCCAAGTGAGACATTTGGTCTCCCATGTGTTGTCCAGAGGGGCGGGACTCACGGGGGGGGCTCGGCGAATGGGGTTGCTGCGTGCATCTCTGTTGCCGTTGTTTTGTTTAATTGTAATCCTATTCCCCAGATTTGCACACAGAAAGTAGGCTAGGCGCCCTAATTGGCTCCACAATGGGTAGAATGAGACGTACCGGCTCAGACAGGAAACTGCTAAGAGTCATGGATCCCTCACCGCAGACAGGTCAGAGCTACCTGTGCTACTGACTACAGACAAAACAAGCATCTCACACCTGGACGAGATCTCAGCTGCTCCACTGAGCTATCCTTAGCATGAATGACAGGTAAGTACAATATGAGGACATAATTATGGCCACCCCAATACCTTGATGCATGCAATGGAAAATGTTGATGTAGGTCATCTGGATGTACACCGACTGTGGTACACACAAAGATTGCCGTATTTAAATGAGCGTACTCAAACAATGCACAATCTCAGATATCACCAAGAGCTTTGTATACAGTGTGAATACAATGCTAATTAAACAATTGTTGTAGTTTTCTATTTTTGTTCCCTACTTTTCTGACTGATATGATTGCTGCAATGTATGCACATACCAAAGTCCAGAAAGGGTCCCCACTTGTATACCTTCAACATGAAAGAGATAACGTTGCGCGGCCAAAGCCAAATTTGACCCTAATTAGGCCAGGCTCAGTTTAATTAACCAGGAAAATCTGCAACCAAAACAAACAAGATGAACAAGAAAACGACTTTGAACACCACCACTCCATCGCTCTGGAACAATATGAAACAAATGTGGTCACAATGAATACAAAAAACACCCATACTCTCTGATAAACAACTAGTTACCCATGGATTCACACCTAGCCACGGGGAAGCTCTAGGGATTGACGGACTACAGAGAGCGTTGTCACCGCCTGAATGGCACCCTGGGGACACTTTACCTGAAACCAGCAGCCATGCGGCGGTGTGTAACTACAGCGCCAAGCGGGCCTGACTCCTTACACGTCCCAGCCGGTGACAGCAGAGTGATGGTCATAAATAAGCCGCTATACACTGTCAGCTCCCGGAACTAGACTGCCTAGGTGCAGTCAGAAGCGACCGTCGGGACAGTATGCTAGCAGATGCCATTGCAGGCGCTACTTAGAATCCCCTCTACCGGCTTAACTGAAGCTAATGAGCTGGAATATGACACAGCAGCAGATATCCCAGAGATGCTGGGCTACAAGTCCAGGTAGACAGTTCCCCTCAGTGCCAACAATAGATTAGCAAGCTTCCTCTGCGATGGGGTGAGATGAGGGTGAATGACAAAGATTGGCTACTAAATAAGTATAACGGGTTGTCCATAACAAGCGGTTAAAACAAAGGGGGTTTACAGAGCTAGGAGCTAATATATAGGGAAGCAGAATCCCTATTCCCATAAGGGAAGCATGACAAACAGAAGGTATTTCTACCTCTGGGTATGATGTAAGTGACATACCAAGGGCTGTTGATCACAGGTTGAAATACAGCTGCGTTGTGTCTTCCGATCAAATCCAGTTTTCCGATGTCTGTGGAAAACAGACATCGGATAAACAAGCATAGGATAACCGATAAGACATCACGGCTATAGACAACTGTCAGAAGCACCAGTGGGGATGTAATTGTGTGGTTATCAAGCTGCCTCAACATCATGGAGACGGAATACAAGATGCTGGAAGGCAGGCATCCCAGTGGTGGTAGGACCGTCTCTGGTTTGTGAAGGCCAAGTTGTGAGAATGATACCAAAGGATTCCAACGAACAACATCCAAGATGTCTGGCAATGCAGAATAGTGCAATTCTGGGCACAGCGGTAATACTACTAAAACCACTAAAAGCTGTAGGAATCTTTCCTGAGAATTCCAAAACCTTCGGAAAGGAGCAAAGCTTGTCTCACTGTTGAACCCACCTAGTCTTGGATTATAACAAGTTTTACCTCTGGTCCGACCTTGTTGCTTGGTTCTCACTACGCTACACTATTGAGATTTTGCATATTATTCTATGCATTATGGCTTCTGGTTTCAGATCAAAGGCTCAGTTACATACTTTTATTCAGAGGAGTTTCATAATCAGATGCTCTCTCCCTCTCTCTCTCTGTCTCTCTGTCTCTCTCTCTCTCTCTTGTGCAGACCTCCATGGGGGAGTGGCACACTGGGTCATGTGTTTTGGCCGAATGCTCTCCTTTTCTGGGGGGCCTCCTGAGGAAAGGAGACAGGGTCGACAAGAGAGGAGACACAGAGGACCGTGGTGAAGGGGGAGGGATAAATCAATGTCAAACCTTTGGTTTCCTGCATTCAGATGAGAAGTGGTGGCGGTGGCACTGTGGGGCTTGCGGTTGGTTTAAAACGTAAGAGTACGGCGTTTGTGTATTTGTGTGACATCCGAGTTCAACAAGTAATTGGAGAGGTTGAAACTACATGACGGAGATAACTTGGGAAGACGTTGCGCACTCAAAAACCCAAAAGTTTGCTGAACTCAAAAGTGTGATTGTGTGTGTTTTTCTTACGGGGTTCTTCACACAAGGAAAGGTAAGGGTTTGACCCTGGAAGGCTAACAGGTAACTGAATTAAAAAGAAACAAACACATTTACACAAAGGCTTTTTTTTTATATATATCCAACATACTGTATATAATGCACATTTATATGCATGTTGAACTATATATCCACATGTCAAAGTGGATCAAAAAGACTTGTTTATTCGGATTATTCTGATTCAGTGCAGTCTGGCGTACACGGGAATTCTCAGCTCCAGTTTGAGAGTTGTTAAGGCTAATTACTGCCACAAAATATATTTTTTTCTTTATCCCCTAGAGCATATAATGACTATCTTAATGACATAAAAACATAATAAACTCATTTTGATTTTCAGTAATAATTGAATCTGAAAGTTGAGGCAATGAACCAACGCTGATTGTACTGAAACAAAATGTCAACCTCACTCATAATTTAAAATGATGTTGAACATGACATTCCTGACATAAGGAAAATAACACAATGGAAAGTTGTCTTTGAAATAACAGGTTCTCTTACACAAGAGTATTTTCCTGGAATGGAATGAAAGGACCAATTAAGCAAATAAAGATATCAATTAAGTGGCGTAATTGAGATTGTAGATATAGAAAATGAATTTCCCAGAGGTGAAGGGAGTAATGAGTTGCACGCAGAGGTATTAAAGGTAGACTCGTTTAAACCCCATGGAGAAAAAACCCTAATAAACTCATTCATCAACACACACGCATACACACATATGCACACCAACACATGCATGAACACACACACACACACACACACACACACACACGCAGATACATGCACATACATGCACATACATGCACACAATACACAAGCACACACACACACACACACACACACACACACACATACATGCATGCATGGAAACTCATAGACAACCACACACATACAGTACAGTAGGCCTACATACATACTTACATGCATACACACACACACACACACACACACTCACACATAGCTTCCAACTGTGCGCAGTGGTTGAGATAGCTAGATAGTTAGCTGAATAATTCATGGTATTACCTGTATATGTAAAAACTGACACCGAGCGTTTAAAATGGGTACTGCACGAGTGCAAGACGAGCCGAGCGCAACATTATATTTTGATTTAATTATTATATTTTGACAATGACAAGCGACGACGAGTCCTACACTGTAAATTGATCAGCTAATATATACGTTTGCAATTTATTTATTGTTTGTAAATTATAAACCAGCTCATGTGTTTACGGTCACACAGATATAAGCTAACGTTAGCTGAAGCTCAATACTTACCTCTTCAGGAGAAAATTAGCCAACTCGGCATCCGTCTTGAAATCCTTCTGGGCTCTAAGCTGTCTCCATCTTTCAAATGCAACTCCAGGATTTACCCGTGTTTTAGCACAGCTCTGGTCATGGAGCTTTTTTCGAAAGAGGACGAGGCTTTTTAGGTCGGGTAGAATCTAGTACAATCTCAGTTAATCCAGTTTGTTTGCTTCCCTCCATGGCTGCAGCACGGTGTGTTTGTGTGTCAATTTGTTTCATATCTTGCAACCCGGGGTACTCAGAGAATAAGTGAATCACAGGCCAAAACAAAAACAGACGTTACCAAACCAAAGGAGAACATACTGGCCATAGCATTGTTGTCGGAGAAGCCAGTATTTCGACTTAGGCATGTTTCCTTAATCTCTGATTAATCAGAGGTGGATAGAGTAGCCAAAAACTGTACTCAAGTACAAAAGTACTGTTACTTTGCAAAAACAAGTACTCAAGTAGAAGTAAAAGTAGTCATCAAAATAACTACTTGAGTTTGAATGCAAAAGTTTTTTACTGAAAACATTGTTAACTTACAATTAAAAACACCGGCACACAATTGTCTTTTCCCCCAAGTCTTTTATGTGGATATGTCAGGATATGCCTCAGGTAAAGAAGTGAACATACACCTGTATATATTTGTAATGAAATGAGTCATCATCTCCTGATTAGATAACCTGCAAAAATATTACATTAATATTATAATCCATTAAATTACATTATTTGCTTGTTGCTATATTATATATATTATATTATGATTTGGCAAATAAATCAGCAAATTGTGTGCATGTGCACATTGGCCGTGTCTGTTATGTCAAAGAATAAAAGTAAAGTAAAAACAAAGAGTCAACATTTTACAGTGTCCTTAAACTTTGATAATTTCCAGTATAGTTGTCCCGAGTTCCAGTTCCCATGAGCCCAGTGAGTCCCATGAGCCCCCCACGTCCAGGTCTCTCCAATCACATGAAGACAATAATATTAGAGACGTCTCTTAGCTTTCTGAAAATGTCTCAGAATATCAGATGGCTAATTAGGAGATAATGCTGTCATGTTTCATCATGAATTGCCTATTAAATACAGGTGTGTTCACTTCTTTTACTTTTACCTGAGGAAGACCGTCTGTGGTTGAAACATTATATCAGTCATGTCCACATGACATGAAGTAGTTTTGTCTTTTGTTTCGCCGCCTGGACTACTTCGGATTATAGCCAGCAACAAACTCAACAAACCTCATATCGGCGAATGGTGAACGTTTTTATATTTTTTATATCTTGCACTCGATGTTCAGGGGAAATAATAGGCAGGAGGCAGAGCGGACGGAGTCTGCGTGAGCTCTGTTTATAGAGTAAACTTCAGACCAGACCGTTCGTAACCGGAGCCCGCTGCACTGTGCGCTGTTAATTCATCTGTAAACGTTAGCTGCTAGCGCTATTTGAGAGCCGTACTCCTGCCGTAGCTTCAGCCATTGTTCTGCTTTGAACAGTAGTCATGTGGAGGCGTGGCTCCGGTAGGATAACAGCTGACCACCTGCCTCTTAACGGCATGTGCATGAATGCATCAAATAATAAATAAATAAAAGTAGCGCGATGAAGGTATCCAAATATAACGGAGTGCGTGTGTGTGTTTGTGTGTGTGTGCACATCGCGACTGAGCTAGGTAGGGTGTTACCCTTCTGACCCTTCTGAAAAATTATCTTCAACACGAACGGATCCCCCCGCCCCCTATGACCACCCCACCCCACCCCTTTTCCCGGGGGCCCAGAGGTCACGGCGTAGCTACGGTGGGCGTCAGACGGAGACAGAGAGAGAAACGTCTGTTTTTTTTTTCCTGCACAAATTCCTGCCTCCGGCAATATGGCCACCAGGGCACGGCAGAGGGCAGCGTGTATGTCATCTATAGATACACACAAATCAATTATAAATGCGCGCTCCGTCTTAGCTAATGGTGTCCGCACACGGGTCTCTTCAGAGTAATTAACGTTGGTTGAGCTCCGGCGTGCCTCTAAATACATACTGATGTCAGCATCTGCGCCCCGCACGCCCACGCAGGCGCCACAGATGAGCCACGATGCACGGATCCCATATGGACATGCATATCCTATACTCCGATACGTGCAACTTGCCCACACTGGCTCTCTCTCTCTTCTCATTTGCTACGCGCTCACCGCTGGTTAATAAGTCTTTTGCCGCTGTTGTTTTCTTCAAGATACAGTATGGGGTCGGCAACCCTTGGAGGGTTAAGGGGGCCCGTTGAATCCACACACACACACAAGTGTATGTTATTACTAGCATGCGGAAGAAAGGTACCACCGCCACAGTGCGACCCGGACCACTTGCCTCATGAGTAGCAGTCATTAGACACAGGGTACGAGGACTCAAAACTCATCCTCGTTGAAAAAAAGACGAAACAACAAGTGATAGTTGAGCGACCCCTGGTCCTTTGCCGCTGGAGGACAACGCGTAACGAGGACGAGGTGGAGAGAGGGGATGGGAGCGAGAACACCATGGGGAGGGCTGGGCCCAGCGATGTATATACTGCTTACACAGACACACGCACTGACACGTACACACACATACAGATGCAGACGCATACACACACACTGTATACGAACACCGCCCAAACACCGCCCGATTGCTTGACTCCAACCAACCCGCCCACCAAGCTGCTAAAACAGCAAAAGTCGTGGCTGCCTGAAACACAGATATAACATGACCATTTGGGTGGTATAAATATATCCACGTGCACGCATGCGTACGCGTACACGCGGCATACATAGACACAGATGGATGAACCGCTTTCACATTCTCATTTCGTGCAGGTGAGCGGCATGTCTGTGCTGTACTTAAGTTCTGGGACCGAGGGGTCAAGGCTGTTTGGTTAAAATGGGGAAATAAAACTGAAAGGTTGATGGAATGAGTGCCCGGTTGCATTATGACAGAGCCGCCTCCGTCTGTTTAAATGTGTGTGGATTTATAAATATGAAACAAACGGCCAAGATACCTACATTCTGCACACAGGGCAAGCAGCCCTGGACTTGTTCTAGCTGCCGTGCACCACGACAAAAGAACAGCCCTCTGGGTTCAACCGAAACCATCCAAAACTTCAACTCAAGGCTAAGGTAAAAGGCATTGAAAAGAGAGAGAGAGAGAGAGAGAGAGAGAGAGAGAGAGAAACAGACAGAGTTTGAGAGTGTGTGATTGGTGTGGTACACAAGAGAGAGATTTCCCTCATTGCAACATTTTGGTGAAATGAGATTTTAAGAGAAGGAGAGGTGAGCACAACAGAGGTGAGGATGCAACACACACACACACACACACACACGCACACACACACACACACACACACACACTACTATGTCACATTTAATTCACTAAATGCTACATGCTTCTCTTCTCTCTACTCTTCTCTCTCCTGACCTCAGTTGTTGTTTTTAGTCATTTATTTGCTGCATTTCAACATGATCTCATTCCTACTCGTCATATTTTGCCCCTTGGGCAGAAGCCCCAGCGTCGCTACAATGGCACATTTTACGTAGTATCTTGACGCAGAAGGTTCGCCTATATACTTCAATGTCATACATTCCGATTTTCCCGTAGAAATTCGAATTGCGTAATATCTCGACGCATAAGGTTCGCATATAGGAGGCGCCCCATGGCTTCACCTGCTGACGTTTAGGGTCGCCTTTATATTTTATTTTATGTATCTTGGAGAGTTGGGAAAGATATTAAACCTAAAACCAAACCCTAGAAGGAGAAATTAAACCTTAAAAAGGAATCTATTAAGAAACCTAACCCTAAAACCACAAAACCAAACCCTAAAATCAAACCCTAATAGGAAACCTAACCCTAG
>OOFB01014603.1:5243-26689 GCA_900323305.1 Trachyrincus murrayi | reverse complement strand
CGGTCTGTTTGTGTGTGTGTGTGTGTGTGTGTGTGTGTGTGTGTGTGTGTGTGTGTGTGTGTGTGTGTGTGTGTGTGTGTGTGTGTGTGTGTGTTGTGTTGTGGTGTGTGTGTGTTGGTGTGTGTCTGTTGTGATGTGTTGTGATGTGTTGTGATGTGTTGTGATGTGTTGTGATGTGTTGTGATGTATTGTGATGTGTTGTGATGTATTGTGATGTGTTGTGATGTGTTGTGATGTATTGTGATGTGTTGTGATGTGTTGTGATGTATTGTGATGTGTTGTGATGTGTTGTGATGTATTGTGATGTGTTGTGATGTATTGTGATGTGTTGTGATGTATTGTGATGTGTTGTGATGTATTGTGTTGTGGTGTATTGTGGTGTATTGTGATGTGTTGTGATGTGTTGTGATGTATTGTGATGTGGTGTGATGTATTGTGATGTGTTGTGATGTATTGTGATGTTATATGAAGCTACAGGTGATAACGATCAGGCCTACATCTGAAACACTAAGCATCCTTATCACATCCGAATGGCCTGAGAATGAGTGTTCACTAACCCGGTAGGATGTCTGGGTTGTCATAGAGACGTCCAGATTCCTCACAACAGACTAGAATCACCTGATCAAGAATCATAAGCTTTTCCTTGGTTTTAAGTAGTGTGAAGAAAATGCTAATCTAAATATAGAAATACTTCCAAGGTCTTTTGGTTCACGCATGTTCTTCACCTATATGATAGATAATAGACTAGTTAACTGTCTGCACTGACTCAAAGACTACATTCATATTTCAAATTTAGGCTAACTACCAAATCAAAATGTATTATACAACTAATGCTTCTATTTTATAAGATAAGATGCTTCATACACGGCCATTTTCTCTCATATTGTTGTTTTTATGTAATGTCATATTACTCTATGAAGCAATAAGTGATTTAGGCCATGTGTAAATGGCACAATAGACTTTCAGTCCAGCCTGGAGCCACTCAGTAGGCCTCAGTAGGCCTACAGGGCCAACGGGCAGAGCATCTGTATATTATCTCTCTTGTTTCCACACCGCTTGTCTCTGGAGTCAGCTTATCTAACAATGGCGTTGGCTGCGGATGGTTCCTCTTTGTAATATTGGCTGTTTCTTACACGTGTGAGTGCACCTTAATGTTTAATTAAAATGGAACGGAATTCACAGAATGGCCAAGGTGGCGTGTTAGCATGATGTAATGATTTAAACAACTTATATGTATATAACTCATACTGTCATCTGGTTATACTGACAGTGACCGCACAACTGTTCCTTGGACCAAAGTCCTTTTACACCTTTTACACCTTTTACACCTTTTACAAGGACACTGTGGACTTTGTTTGTTGTCCACTATTCTCTCTCTCTCTCTCTCCCGCTCTCTCTCTCTCTCTCTCTCTCTCTCTCTCTCTCTCTCTCTCTCTCTCTCTCTCTCTCTCTCTCTCTCTCTCTCTCTCTCTCTCTCTCTCTCTCTCTCTCTCTCTCTCTCTCTCTCTCTCTCTCTCTCTCTTTTCATTCTCCAATAAAGTAAATGTGTGTCAGTGGTGTTAAAAGTTGACGTCCAAGCTGCCAATTCTAATCCATCAATCCTAATGCAATATTATTCTTAATTTAGAGACACACCCATTCATCAACTGCTAACCGTAAACCCTCTATAACAACACAAACCCCAACTGAAGATTGTGGAAAAAGTGTAGTGTGTTAGTGTCTATGTGGCGTTAGCATGTGGTGTTAGCATCTATGTGTGTCATGTACGTGGTGTTAACTTAGCATCTATGTGGCGTTAGCATCTATGTGGCGTTAGCATCTATGTGGCGTTAGCATCTATGTGGCGTTAGCATCTATTTGGAGTTAGCATCTATGTGTGTCATGTTTGTGGCATCAGAGGTGAATTGGCCAGTCTCTCTGAGGGAGACTTCTGTACATACCAGCTCACAATCTTCTGTCTCGTAGGCCTAGTATGGCATACTGTGTTTTGATCTTTAAAGGGCCTCTATTTTAAGTGTGATGTCAATGACAATTTTAGTCACATGACAATTTTGAAACGGCTTGTAATGGCTAATCACACTCACACTCACACTCACTGGTGATAAAATAGGGGCCCTTTAAATAAATCCTGGCCCTTCTGCTCTGGTATATTTTATTCAGAGTACCTCCTATGACGGATATAATGACCTGCCTGGCTCTTGTCTTTAGTGAATCCACACCGCCTTGCCCCTGGTCACATTTCCTTTTCCTCAACAATACAGTACTACCTTAAAACATGTGGTTACATCGCGTGCTCTGAGTGACTCAGACTTATTGTCTTGTCCTCAATCTACAGGCTCAAAATCTGTATGAAATCTATAAATAATGCATCTGTTTCTATCAATAAACAACATGTTTGCATGGACATGCTTGTACAGTTGGTTGGGAAGAGGTTAGTGGCCATCTTGTGCCCATCTTGTCTTTCTCTAGACTTCTTTTTGTTTTTACTTAAGGGTTTTTTAGTTGCTCTTATATAAAACCGGCCAGGTGCTTTTATCTTTGTTGGCCCAGACAGTCACCATGGCAACTGGTGACTGAGAATCAAGTGGCACCCGGAAGGAAGAATGGACCCTATTTCCAGCCAGCGAATCACCATCCTCTAAGTGATCAAAGTGATATTTCATTTTTGGCAGAAGGTACTATTTTTACCATAGAACCGCCCCAGGAATCTATATTCACTAACCAACATTAATCACACTAAAGACTCGTGAACTTTCTCCTACTCTGGGTCACTCTCATGCATCCTTACCCTTCTCATCGGCTCTATAATCATAGTCTTTTAGGAGGGGATGTATTGATCAATTATATGTCCTTCATGGTTGTTGTTGTTGTTGTTGTTGTTGTTGTTGTTGTTGTTGTTGTTGCTGCAGCTCTCAGTTAATCCATAGTGTTGTTATTTCAAATGTATTACAAGACTCAAACTACCAACATTGGCAACAAAAATGGGCAAAAACATAACCTTGTTGGAGTTACAGATATCTCAGTTGAGGTAAATATCGTTTTTCTAAAGTACAAAAGTAAAGTCTGGTCTCCAATGACTTTCTCTTGACCTGGCTAAACTTTGTTACTATCGACCCAACACTCATATCCTTTTCACCTTCTGATGGGCTGGGTATTAATAGGACAGAGATTAATGGTTTGCATGAGGGAAGCCAGTGATGCTGGGGCCCCCAGTGGATCACAGAATCTGAGCCAAACAGAATGTGACAGCAGGCCCATGGTAGTGACTCAGGGTAGCCTCCCTCTCCAGATGCTCTGGTGATTCACTTCTTCATTATAATTCAGGGCAGGCTAGACCATAAGTCCTCGTGGAATATATCAAGAGCATTGTTGAGCAAGATACCTACCTCCTTCCTTCTTAGTCTTTTACAAACATCCACTTGTATATCAATATTTTAGTAGTCTTTAAACATCTCCTATGTGCTCCTTAATAGTTCAGTATTTTATTTAAACATGTACATCCCTAATGTCTCTCACAGTTATTTTCATTTTGCTTCCCCAGATCTGACTCCAAAGCGCCCCACCTGTCCATGCATGAGTTCAAGCAGTCGTATGCAATTCAGCGAGCGAGAGCAGTCTCATTTCAGCGCGCCCCTGGCAAGGACCCCCTGGTGGCCACATCTTACACACCCAGGACATGTACGGCAGCGCCAGGGCAGTAGGCCATATAGAGAGCAGCCCCGCACGGTCCCCGCGCCTGCCTAGGTCCCCCCGTTTGGGCCACCGGAGGGCCAACAGCGGGGGCGGGGGTGGTGCGGGGGGCAAGACGCTCTCCATGGAGAACATCCAGTCCCTCAATGCGGCCTACGCCACCTCGGGGCCCATGTACCTGAGCGACCACGAGGGTGTGGGCTCCACTGCCACCTACCCTAAGGGCACCATGACCCTGGGGAGAGCCACCAGCAGGGCCATGTACGGGGGCCGCGTCACAGCCATGGGCAGCAGTCCCAACATCGCTTCAGTGGGGCTGCCCCATGCTGACCTTCTGTCTTACAGTGACCTGGGCTCCCTCTCCATGCTGCACCACCACCACCACCAGGGGGTGCCCTCTGCTCTGCTGAGGCAGGCGGTGCGGAGCAGTGGGGGCGAGCTGCTGGAGATGCAGGCCCAGTTCAGGGACATGCAGAGGGAGAACGAGCTGCTACGCAGAGAGCTGGATCTGAAGGACAGTAAGCTGGGCTCCTCTACTAACAGTATCAAGAGTTTCTGGAGCCCCGAGCTCAAGAAGGAGCGGATAATGCGGAAAGAAGAGGCGGCACGCACGTCCATCTTGAAGGAGCAGATGAGGGTGACTCATGAGGAGAACCAGGTAAGAACCAGTTATTAGTTCATAATCACTTACTATGCATTATCCTATACATTACAATGTTCCATGTAATCCTGTATTCTTGTAACTCTTTTCTCCCTAAGACACATTCAGCCGCCCTGTGTTTTGAATACATTTGGGAACCTTTCTGGAGAGAGCTGTTAGGGCACACTAAACATTCAGTACAACATGAAATACCTTTTAATGTCAAGTTTACACTATTTAATGTGTAACAGGTCATATCCCTGTGCTTACCATTATGCCGCTTGCTGAAGGAAAACTTAGCATAAGCTACAGGTAAATGGTGAATTATGTCACCGCTACAAAATATGTCCATGATATTTGAGTGTTTTCTTGAGATGGACTTTTTTGATGATTGACAAAAGGTTAATATTCTAAGTAGTATGTGTCACTTCCTGGCAAGAGAGACAAACTTGAGAGACACCTAGGAGCACACAATGACCCTAACCCTAACCCTAAACTAACCCTAACCCTAACCCTAACCCTAACCCAGAGACAAAAAGTGTCTCTCACTCTCCCTTCTCTCATTCTGAAGTCATCTCTCTTCCTGTGTGACATTGTTTCTCTGTCAGTCCCTTGGAATGGGCACTTTGGTTCCTTAATAGTATCCTAGCACACCCCCTCTTCACAGTTTACCTGGTCCTTAGGGTGCTACAGGATTTCAGGACATACATTGATAAATGGATTATGGTTGTTTTGAGAAAAAAGTATTATTTTTAGCCAAGAAAACATGCCAGTCTTATATTAGCAGGATTTATATAAAAGATGAGTTGTAACTGTAAACTACAGTTAAAAGTGATGAGTTGTAACTGTAAACTACAGTTATAAGTGATGAGTTGTAACTGTAAACTACACAGAGTTTACAGTCTTGTTTGACAGATGCTGAGCACATATCGGTCTCCATCGAGTTATGGACGGGCCGACTTTGCTGCAATCACCTAAACTATGGTTCCTCTGTCAGCGTATTGAGTGAATGATGCAGCAAAATAAACAGCTCACCAAAGCATTTAACCGGCTGTAAGTTAGGCAGCTGGTTGGAGTCTCCTCTCCCTCTCCCCGGCTGTGTCGAAGCGTTCTCAGCACTCCCAGCTCAATGTTATAACAGCATGCTCGTTGTGTCCAGGGGAGCGTAAAGCACTGATCTCGCTGAACATTTACAGTTGAGAATTTTACACTTGCAATACCTACGCATCCACTGCAGTAACCCAACTTTAGACATCCATGTTCAATCAAAATCTGAAGAAAAATAATTAAATTGAGTGTTATTGACAACACTCAATATAGAAATTGATTGACATCCTGTATAAGTTACAATTTGGCCCGCTTTATGTTGCAATAATTTTTTTAAACTTGGCAAATATCCCATAAACCTTTGTGACGGTGTCACCATGATCCCCGTGATCACCGTGATCACCATTAGGGTGTCGCTCTTATAGACTGCAAAAGATAATCCATCTGCTTTCAGTTATGAAGAGAATTCAAGTTTATTTGTCTGGTACAATTACAAACATACTATACAATATACATAAGCAGTATATAAAATATGTCAAGTTACGGTAGTCCCCAAACTAATATACATATTAGAATATCATTATACATGCATGATGTCCTTTACACAAAGTAATGTATAATAATAGCTTTCAGACACAGTCACGATCTAATGAAGAAATTATATTTGTGTTCTGGGACCTCTGATCCAGTTGAACGGGATACGTCAACCTGCAGGTGAAATGAGAAATGTATTAAGACAGGCCTAACACACAGGGAGTAGACTAGTCTCACGTTGTCAGGCCTAACACACAGGGAGTAGACTAGTCTCACGTTGTCAGGCCTAACACACAGGGAGTAGACTAGTCTCACGTTGTCAGGCCTAACACAGGGAGTAGACTAGTCTCACGTTGTCAGGCCTAACACACAGGGAGTAGACTAGTCTCACGTTGTCAGGCCTAACACACAGGGAGTAGACTAGTCTCACGTTGTCAGGCCTAACACACAGGGAGTAGACTGTTTAGTCTCACGTTGTCAGGCCTAACACACAGGGAGTAGACTAGTCTCACGTTGTCAGGCCTAACACACAGGGAGTAGACTAGTCTCAGGGAGTAGACTAGTCTCACGTTGTCAGGCCTAACACAGGGAGTAGACTGTTTAGTCTCACGTTGTCAGGCCTAACACACAGGGAGTAGACTAGTCTCACGTTGTCAGGCCTAACACACAGGGAGTAGACTGTTCTCATCTGACCACCATGTTTCAGATGGTAATGCCCACACACACACACACACACACACAGAGCTATATGAGAGTTACATCTAGGCTACATCGTATCAAGTTTAATATGTTTGCTTTATAATAGTATTTTATAATTATAGATAATATTTAAGATATATACGGTATATCATTTTCAGGGAGATTTACTGTTAAAATTAACTGTTGAAATGTCTCTGTAGGATCCAAGATCACAAAAAAACTACTATTGTTTTACTCCCAAATATCTGTAAATATCTGTATTTTATTTGGCATCCCCCTATTTTAAATACATATAAAATATATTTTTTAAATGGTTTGCGTTCTCTGACCACAATGTAAATGTGAATACACAACTTTTTAGATGCTTTCAAATAATTGAATGACTCGTTGAATCTCTTCAAAGTAAAAGACAGGATCTACAGTGAGAATCGATTTTCCCGACCTGGCTGATTCACGATACTCCTTTAAGAAGCAGTTCTTAACGGCTGTTTCATTGTCTCTTGTGAAAAGGAGAAAAATTAGAAGTTACACCGCAGTCATTTGAATTGTTGCTGTTAGACTGCTTCCTCTGTCTTTGACGGTGGAATATTGATTAGAGTAAATATTGATCAGAGTAAAGGAAGGGCATTGTGACTGTGTGTGTGTGTGGGGGGATGAAATGTGAGAGCATTCAAGATTCAAGAGTTACTTTAAGATTTTGTCTTTGGTATTACAAAATCAATGGCACCAGCGTTGTCTGGTACAATATTGCAAAATATCCAGCTTCATAAAATGATCCCTTATGAAACAAATCTCAACTTGTTTTGGACAATTTGTTGATGATTCATTGTTGATGATATGAGTTAAACGTACACTCCAACGTTATATCCATTTGCTGTCTTTTTGTCAGTCAGATGCAGAGACAGGAGAGTGACAAATAATAATAATATTAAAAGTATAGTAGCAGTGCTGTGGGCTGTATGTCGCTGATATAATATTTCCATGAAGTGAAATATATATATATATATATATATATATATATATATATAATAATATACTTTTAATAAATATATAATGGAGATATGGCCGCTGTGTGCCATATCTGAGGACCCATACAGATTTCCTTTTATAGGGCCCTAAATTCATGGCCCCTGGTCTTACATAATAATATATATTATATATTATATATATCCTTACATAATAAGATATATTATATATTATATATAGCCTTACATAATAATATATATTATATTTTATATATTATATATATCCTTACATAGTAAGATATATTATATATTATATATAGCCTTACATAATAATATATATTATATTTTATATATTATATATATCCTTACATAATAAGATATATTATATATTATATATAGCCTTACATAATAATATATATTATATTTTATATATTATATATATCCTTACATAATAAGATATATTATATATTATATATAGCCTTACATAATAATATATATTATATTTTATATATTATATATATCCTTACATAATAAGATATATTATATATTATATATAGCCTTACATAAGGCCCAGAGGGGAAAGTAAAGAGTACTGGCAAAGTCCAGTAGTGCCAACCTGTCTCTTGGATAGATAAACACTGCCCCCTGCTGGGTGGAAGAGTACCTGCTCCGAGCCAATGGTTACACATTAAGCCTTAACAATACAATTATCTGATAATATAAGAAACCTAAGAAACAACACCAATACCCATTAAGCTAATTCTACCTTCCCATCTACAGGTCTCTTTCAGTCACAAGACTATTTCTGATCTGACCATTAACCGATGATATGAGAAGCATAATACAAAAAAACTGACACATTTTCCTCTTTCCAGAAAGGTCCTGTGTTGTTGACAGGGTGTGTGTGTGACCAAGCCATATTGAGTATTGATTAGGAGGACGGGGACGTGATGGACGGGGGGGTCTCTGTCTCCTCCTACTCTTTGATGCTGTGCTTCACCATCCTTTTGTTTGTTTGTTTGCGTTCATCGTGTGCAGCTGCTGGAGGCCAGGAGAACCAAGGTTTGTCTCTATGTTTGCCTCGCCCAGCGGGTGCACAAAGAGTCACCTGCAGTGTGATGTGTGTTTCAGAGGCCGTTGTTTTCCTCCTCCTTCCTTCCTTTCCTTTTTTTATTGATTTAGTTCAACTTTACGCAGACACAATTACCTCTCCTCGAAACCTCTGTTTGCCCCTTACTTCCTGGTCCTGTTGCCCCGCCCCCCTGCTCCCACACATTACTTCCTGGTCCTGTTGCCCCGCCCCCTTCCGACACACCCCTCCCCCCACTCTTCCAGCTAACCGCAAAGGGCCATTTTCTGCACATTGATTCTTTATAGTGTCCATTACAAGACTGTTACTGTGATGTCGACAGACCCTTTTTATAAATTGATATTCACAAGTCAATCTTTGACAGAAACGAGGCCCGTATGCTTTCAACCCAGACACGCTTGCTACTGTAGTTCTCTGTTCCTCTGAGATAGCTGTGGATCAAACTAAATGACACATGTAACATCTACACAGTTCCACAAGCAAATTATACATTATTATATACACACACACACACACACACACACGCACATCTCCCCAAATGATGGGAAAATGTGGTCCAGGTTGAAAAATCCCGAACTTTCCCTTGAATGAGATATGATATGTAAGTGTGTGTAATGTCTAATGTTTGAATCTTGCTACACTGCATTATTTCAAACCATTACAATAGGCATTAGGTATATGACAAATTGATTCAATGTAAAAAATCATTCCTGATCACTATTCTTGTGAAACATTTAGTTTGTTTGTGTTCTAGTTTCTTCTTAAACAACTAACCTTGTGGGATGACTGAGACTGAGACTAAGACCCTCAGAAATAATGTGAACCCACAATACCCCACAGTATGCTATCACTGCGTATCCTTCAAGTCATGTCAGTCATTGTTGTGTGTGTGTGTGTGTGTGTGTGTGTGTGTGCGTGTTTGTGTGTTTGCATGTGTGTCTGTTTGCGCATGTGTTTGTGTGTCTGTGTCTGTTTGCGTGTGTTTGTGTGTGTGTGTGTGTGCGTGTATGTGTGTGTCTGTGCATGTGTGTGTTCGTGCATGCGTGTGTGTGTGTGTGTGTGTGTGTGTGTCTGTGCATGTGTGCGTGCGTGCGTGCGTGTGTGTGTGTGTGTGTGTGTGCGTGCATGCGCGTGTGTGTGAATGTGGGCGTGCGTGCGCGTGTGTGTGCGTGCATGCATGTGTGTGCGTGAGTGTGTGTGTGTCTGTGCATGTGTGCGTGTGCGTGTGTGTGTGTGTGTGTGTGTGTGTGGGCGTGCGTGCGTGTGTGTGCGTGTGTGCGCGTGCATGCGCGCGTGTGCGTGTGTGTGTGTGTGTGCGTACGTGTGTGTATGTGTGTGTAGCTGACCATCCAGGCGCTGCAGGACGAGCTGCGGACTCAGAGGGATCTCAACCATCTGCTGCAGCAGGAGAACGGCGGCCGGTCCGGCGTCGACCACTTCACCACCATCGAGCTGACCGAGGAGAACTTCCGCCGGCTGCAGGCGGAGCACGACCGGCAGGCCAAGGAGCTCTTCCTGCTGAGGAAGACCCTGGAGGAGATGGAGCTGAGGATCGAGACCCAGAAGCAGACGCTGGGCGCCCGGGACGAGTCCATCAAGAAGCTCCTGGAGATGCTCCAGAGCAAGGGGCTGCCGTCGGGCCGGGCCTCCGAGGAGGAGGACCGGGAGAGGGCCAGGCGCATTGCAGAGGCTGAGGCTCAGCTGGGCCACCTGGAGGTCATCCTGGACCAGAAGGAGAAGGAGAACATCCACCTCAGAGAGGTGTGAGGCCTGGAGCCTCAGTGCTTCAGCATAGCTGGAATGTGTTTGATTACACAGCACAATCACATTTCATCACTAAATCAATATCTCATCCATTTAAATCAATATCTCACCCATTTAAATTGGTGAGGTATTTAAATGAGTGCCATTTAAATGGGTGCCATTGAATACATACTAAAAGTCACATACCAATATTCAATATTTTCTGTTTTGAGTATGAAATGATCAATTTGACCTCCTGTTCTCATGCATTCAATGCACTGACAATTCAACATTCTGTTCTACTAATAATATACTATACTACTATATATTATACTATACTATACTATACTACTATATACTATACTAATACTATATTATACTATACTACTATATACTATACTAATACTATATTATACTATACTACTATATACTATACTAATACTATACTATACTACTATATACTATACTAATACTATATTATACTATACTACTACTATATACTAAATACTATACTATACTACTATATACTATACTACTATATACTATACTAATACCATATTATACTACTATATACTAAATACTATACTATACTATACTACTATATACTATACTAATACTATACTATACTACTATATACTATACTATACTACTATATACTATACTAATACTATATTATACTATACTACTATATACTATACTAATACTATACTATACAGTGATGGAAACATGGGAGTCACGTTGTCTTTTAAAGGAGCAGTATGTAACCATATGGGAGAGAGGAGTCTCCACCCCTCCTCCCCAGACTGGAAGCTCAGGCGTGTTGCCAGGTTGAGGACACGTGTGTTCCCAGGTTGAGGACGCTGAACGAACACGAGCGCAAGACGAGCCGAGCGCAGCGTGAGATGAGTGCAAGATTAAGGACGAGGTGTTTTAGGTTTAGGTCGGGTAGAATCCATTACAACCTCAGTTGATCCAGTCCATTTGCTTGCTTCCGTGGCTGCACCACGCTGTGTTTGTGTGCCAATTTGTTTCATATCTGGCAACCCGGGGAGAATAGTAAACACGGGCCAAAACTACAGTAAAACAGAACATTCCGGCCCAGCGTGGACATTTCAAAGGGGAACATAGGGCGTTGTCGGAGAAGCCAGTATTTGTTTCCTTAATCTCTGATGACCTATCATGGTCATTTTATGATTTAGTACAGTACATTTTTTACATATAGCATTTCTTAACCAAATTTCTTAACAAAAACATAGCGGAAATAACAGCAAACAAATAACAGAAATAACAGTGTCCGACTCGCCAGCAAGCTGTCTGCGACATGAAGACATCCGACATATAAAATAGTATAAAGTTAATCGACAAAACCTTTTCTAGAAAGAAATAACCAACTCCAAGCACCTTATTATATAGGTTCACCATCGTGTTTAAAGTACGGTACATTTCATAGGCTCAATGCAAAATCATTTGGATCGTTTCATACTCAAAACAGGGTGTTTGAATATTGGGAAGTGACTTTTTGCAGGTATTCAATAAGTGGGTATTGAGCCAAATATGCTAAATGGGTGAAATATTGATAGGATATTTTGTTCCCTCCTCCTTAATAATGCACTCAGTTAAAGGAAAATATTAATATTATCAGATTTTAGGTGTAATACAGGTTGTAAATATATAGAAATGTATTACCATATTTACCACAAATGTTTTATGACATTTTAAAAGATTATGTAAGGTTATAACAGAGAGATATCGTTGATAGAGACTTTTACATGTAAGGTTATAACAGAGAGATATCGTTGATAGAGACTTTTATATGTAAGGTTATAACAGAGAGATATCGTTGATAGAGACTTTTACATGTAAGGTTATAACAGAGAGATATCGTTGATAGAGACTTTTACATGTAAGGTTATAACAGAGAGATATCGTTGATAGAGACTTTTACATGTAAGGTTATAACAGAGAGATATCGTTGATAGAGACTTTTATATGTAAGGTTATAACAGAGAGATATCGTTGATAGAGACTTTTATATGTAAGGTTATAACAGAGAGATATCTTTGATAGAGACTTTTACATGTAAGGTTATAACAGAGAGATATCGTTGTTGTTTTCTAATCATGATTTTTATTATCAGGAATTACACCGGAGAAACCAGCTGCATCAAGATCCAAGCAAAACCAAGGCTTTGCAAACCATCGTTGAGATGAAGGTGAGAGCTAAAGGCTTGTTATAATAACACATCAAACCATCGTCGAGATGAAGAGCTAAAGGCTTGTTATAATAACACATCAAACCATCGTCGAGATGAAGAGCTAAAGGCTTGTTATAATAACACATCAAACCATCGTCGAGATGAAGAGCTAAAGGCTTGTTATAATAACACATCAAACCATTGTTGAGGTGAGAACTAATCTGTATAACAGGTGTAATGTTATAGAAACATCTATCTGTCTAAGGGTGGGTGCTCTTGTATAATAACAATATATATATATATATATATATATGATCAGAGTGGCAGCCATGTTGCATCCCCTGACCTGAATACTGCGCGCTGATTCCCTGAACTAATTTATCAGGTTGTGTTCAAGAACAGCACTGGCGTTTGACGTTTTCTGCTGTAAAACGTGAACTTGCAATGCTTTGACAACGGACAACGGCTTTTGTGACAAAACGTATTTATGGTTCAGAATGTGTTGAGAATAACTCACCAGTCAGTTCATTTTTTACAATTTTCTTCAATTATATTCGGGGCTACAAGCCCCGGCAAAATAACCCGATGTCAGTGAATAGGGCTAGGGTTAGTGAGTAGGGTTAGGGTTAGTGAGTAGGGATAGGGTTAGTGAATAGGGCTAGGGTTAGTGAGTAGGGTTAGGGTTCGTGAGTAGGGATAGGGTTAGTGAATAGGGCTAGGGTTAGTGAGTAGGGTTAGGGTTAGTGAGTAGGGTTAGTGAATAGGGTTAGTGAATAGGGTTAGTGAATAGGGTTAGTGAATAGGGTTAGGGTTAGTGAATAGGGTTAGTGAATAGGGTTAGGGTTAGTGAATAGGGTTAGTGAATAGGGTTAGTGAATAGGGTTAGGGTTAGTGAATAGGGTTAGTGAATAGGGTTATGGTTAGTGAATAGGGTTAGTGAATAGGGTTAGTGAATAGGGTTAGGGTTAGTGAATAGGGTTAGTGAATAGGGTTATGGTAGTGAATAGGGTTAGTGAATAGGGTTAGTGAATAGGGTTATGGTTAGTGAATAGGGTTAGTGAATAGGGTTAGTGAATGGGTGAACTGCTGTAGAGCAGGAGTTTCAAGTGGAGCCGCATAGCGCTGATATCACTTCCTCAAAATAGATCATGACATCACCTCTGAGCTGACAGAACGGCTCTCACTGGACTAGCTTGCCACTGTACAGAGACCAGCATCTCTGTCCCTGGTCATGTGATCATCGTGGTCATGTGATCATCATATTGCATACAGAAGAGAGAGCGCGCGAGAGAGAGGAGCTCCCAGCATCTTTAACAAAATGTATTTTCTCTGGATGCTGTGTGTTGACTAGGATGGAAGCTAGTAATCCTGCTCCATCCCTGTCTCCCCACTGCCCACCCTCACCAGAGACGGTACAGAGCACGCAGCCTGCCTGCCGCTGCCATGGAAACAGGTGTGGTTGTTTATGACAGGGAGAGGCCAGTATGCAGAGATAGGGAGAGAGAGATAGAGGGATGTACAGAGAGAGTAATATTCAGTGGCCAGGTGGATGCTCCTGTGAAAGCCTTTGGAAGGGATAATATGTCTCTGTCTTTTCCAGGTACAGTGCTTTGCCTTATCTATTCCAACAATGTTATCATCATCATCGTGTTGTGGTGGGAATTATGTGAACAAATGGAGATGAAATGAGCAACACTCAGGAAACTAATCCTGCATGGTTTGTCATTCAGCTGGCGGGGTTAGGACTGTATCTACACAGGCAGACTATTCATCTCACCCTGCAAGGCCACCAGTTCACAAGTTCAGAAGCATTCAGAGGCCGACGGGGATCATAAGAATCACACATACTAACCCTGCAAGATCTATCTCGCAGTTTATGTGATAACGAGGTCAAAGAGATGAGAGAGAACACACGCGGACATCAACTCAGAGAGACAGAGAGACAGAGAGAGAGAGAGAGAGAGAGGGAGAGGGAGAGAGAGGGAGAGGGAGAGAGAGGGAGCGGGAGATAGAGAGGGAGAGGGAGAGACTACCGTAAGTACAGTAGATAGAGCATGGCTAATCTTAAAGATGTTGTATTATTTATTTGATAACCCAGGAAGCCGTGGGCTGTGCTCAGAGGCGTTGTCTGCAGGCGACCACAGCGAGCCCCTCTTCCATCGGCTTCCAGGCAGATCCCTGTCTCTCTCTGTGTGTGTGTAGGACGTGTGTGTGCTCGGAGTTTCCCAATGGTGATTAATCAACATTGGTGGCTGGCAGCATGAGAACTGAGTGGAGTGCTTTTGATTACACTGCAGATACGGCAGTTTGCCTGCAAACATCGAGAGCTCTTTCTTTACTCTGTTTAGTTGTTTTATGTGTTATCTTTCTCCCTTCTTACTTTAACTTTCAGTAGTGCTCGACCTCGCTTCATCCCTCTTCATCCCTCTTGTCTGCTTCCAGAGCGGTATGAGGGAGCGTGGGTCTCAGCGGGGTCTCCTCTGCTTCTCCTCTGTGTCTTTCTGCTTGCAGGACACCAAGATAGCGTCGCTGGAGCGCAACATTCGGGACCTGGACGACGAGATCCAGATGCTGAAGGCAAACGGCTTGTTAAACACGGAGGACCGCGAGGAGGAGATCAAACAGATGGAGGTCTACAAGAACCACTCCAAGTTTATGAAGTCCAAGGTACACGGATTTATAGAGCAGCGCTCCCCACGTTGCTAATGAACAAGCTGACTGTAGAATGAAATGGATGAGCGTATCAGCAGAGTGTTTAGTTGGCAGCAGCCATGAGTCAAGAACGCTCAAACTACTTCAGCAGCTGCTGCATCTTTTGACCACTTTTGGGTGTTTCGTTTTTTACAGTTCACAGTGAATCAGTTCATGTTAATGCTGGATCACTGCAACCTGTTTAAACTGTTTATATCTCACATTGACACACTAAATACATGCTGTTTACATGCTTGCAAATGCTACCGTGGCGTTTATGTTTAAATCCAGTAAATCCAAAGTAAATGTTGACTTATCGACACAGGGGTTACTGTTATAACACTACTGTGTCTTTATGTGGGCTGCATCACTCGGATCCAGGCCCTGTTTACGTTATGAGAGCAGGAATGGACTGCAAAGCCCTGGCATCATGTTGCTTATCAAGACAAGATGCATCTAGCTCTCTCTCTCTCGCTCTCTCTCTCTCTCTCCCTCTTTCTCTCTCTCTCTCTCTCTCTCTCTCGTGGTATTATTCACAGACCAACCACAGTTTTGTTACTCTAGTCTATTTTTGTCCCACCCTTCATCCATCATAAATAGGGGGGTGATGTATAATACATATAATACATTATGTATAATACATATAATACATATAATACATGATGTATAATACATATAATACATATAATACATGATGTATAATACATATAATACATCATGTGTTATACATCATGTATGTCTGTTTTACGTATGGGGAGAATTTTTTGGAAATGTATTGAACAATATGAAGGCACAAACAATGCAGTTGTTACTCACATACACACTTTATACAATACACAAAATAAGATCAAATATAGATATCCACCTACTCACTGTTCTGCCTCCTAAAGCATCATTAAAGTTTGGTAGAGGTTTTGGTTGTGTAGTTACCTAACCCTATTGGTGAGATATCTTCAATGGATCATTGAAGATATCTCTCTACATCACGGCGAGGTAACTACACAACCCAAACCTCTACCAAACTTTAATGATGCTTTATGGACATTGCTCTCTCTCTCTCTCTCTCTTTCCCTCTCTCTCTTTCTCTCTCTCTCTCTCTCTCTCCCTCTCCCTCTCTCTCTCTTGATACTTGATGACATTTAAGACCTTGAAACTGTGTGTGTGTGTGTGTGTGTGTGTGTGTGTTTGTGTGTGTATGTATGTGTGTGTATGTGTGTGTTTGTGTGTGTATGTATGTGTGTGTATGTGTGTGTATGTGTGTGTGTGTGTGTGTGTGTGTGTGCAGATTGACCAGCTCAAACAGGAGCTGTCTAAGAAGGAGTCTGAGCTGCTGGCCCTGCAGACCAAGCTGGAGACTCTGAACAATCAGAACTCAGACTGCAAGCAGCACATAGAAGTGCTCAAAGAATCTCTCTCTGCCAAAGAGCAACGTGCTGCCATCCTGCAGACAGAGGTACCAGGATGCTGCACACTAGTGATGTAATAAGTGATTAATAAGACTAACCCTGCAGACAGAGGTACCAGGATGCTGCACGCTAGTGATGTAATAAGTGATTAATAAGACTAACCCTGCAGACAGAGGTACCAGGATGCTGCACGCTAGTGATGTAATAAGTGATTAATAAGACTAACCCTGCAGACAGAGGTACCAGGATGCTGCACACTAGTGATGTAATAAGTGATTAATAAGACTAACCCTGCTCATACATCTCATTATTAAGACTAACCCTAACCCTGCTCATACATCTCATTATTAAGACCGTCTCATTATGAGTTCACTGAGTCAGCAGTACTATTTACTGATAGCGATACTGTAGAGGAAATAGCAATAGTTACTTTCTCCTCTTGACTACTTGTTCATTCCTGTTCAACTTCTCACTACTAACCTCTTTACTTTACCTCCTAACTCCTAACTCTTAAAGCCTAACTCCTAACTCTCTTCATATTATATAAGCGATAACTCTGACCTCCTAACTCCTAACTCTCTTCATATTATATAAATGATAACTCTGACCTCCTCACTCCTAACTCTCTTCATATTATATAAACGATAACTCTGACCTCCTAACTCCTAACTCTCTTCATATTATATAAACGATAACTCTGACCTCCTCACTCCTAACTCTCTTCATATTATATAAACGATAACTCTGACCTCCTAACCCGTAGCTCACATGTTGTATAAACCTCCTAACTCTTCATGTTCGTGGGACTCTGTGTCTGTTTGCTGCAGGTGGAGGCTCTTCGTCTGCGTCTGGAGGAGAAGGAGTCCTTCCTGAATAAGAAGACCAAGCAGCTTCAGGACATGACAGAGGAGAAGGGCACTCTAGCCGGGGAGATCAGGGACATGAAGGACATGCTGGAGGTCAAGGAGAGGAAGATAAATGTTCTGCAGAAGAAGGTGAGAGCTGGTATAATCTAGTCCCTGGTGTCCCAGGGTTAGGGTTAGGGTTAGGGTTACAACGATGTTGTTCAACGATACTTACGATGACAAGAAGACACTCCCTGTAGTAGTCTTACTGTAAAGCACATGAAGATGGACACTAAGGAATGGCCCAATAACTCAGCCATATGGCGGTCAGGTCCTGAGGTCCCGTCTCTCTGAGAAGATGGTAGATTAGTGTCCCGCTGCTCCAGTAAGACACCAGAGGGTTAGGGTTACGGTTAGGGTTAGTCTCTGCTGTTGGGGTGGGGGGGAACAGGATACCCCTGCCTCAGCTGCTTGACTGTATGCTATGAATACATTCGTAGAGTCACTCTCTCAGTACACTCACCCCCCTCTTCTGCTGTTACTCTCTAGTGTTCATACAGTCACTCTACTGTTACTCTAGTGTTCATACAGTCACTCTCTTACTCTAGTGTTCATACAGTCACTCTACTGTTAATACAGTCACTCTACTGTTACTCTAGTGTGCATACAGTCACTCTACTGTTACTCTCTAGTGTTCATACAGTCACTCTACTGTTACTCTAGTGTTCATACAGTCACTCTACTGTTACTCTCTAGTGTTCATACAGTCACTCTACTGTTACTCTAGTGTTCATACAGTCACTCTACTGTTTCTCTAGTGTTCATACAGTCACTCTACTGTTACTCTAGTGTTCATACAGTCACTCTACTGTTACTCTCTAGTGTTCATACAGTCACTCTACTGTTACTCTAGTGTTCATACAGTCACTCTACTGTTAGTGTTCATACAGTCACTCTACTGTTACTCTAGTGTTCATACAGTCACTCTACTGTTACTCTCTAGTGTTCATACAGTCACTCTACTGTTACTCTAGTGTTCATACAGTCACTCTACTGTTAGTGTTCATACAGTCACTCTACTGTTACTCTAGTGTTCATACAGTCACTCTACTGTTACTCTAGTGTTCATACAGTCACTCTACTGTTTCTCTAGTGTTCATACAGTCACTCTACTGTTACTCTCTAGTGTTCATACAGTCACTCTGTTAATGAAACACTGTTCTGTATCTCTTCTTACCAGTTAGTTGATAAGAAATGAGGAATATGTTATGTGGTTCTATTAAAGGAGACAAACACTTCTGATAAGTTCTCTCTTGTGTTTGTGACCAGGACAACCCCAGTTGTTCTGTCTCTCTCTCTCTCTCTCTCTCTCTCTCTCTATGTCTCTCGGCCCGGTGTTTCGGCCCCCGGGGTGTCAGATTGAGAATCTGCAGGAGCAGCTGCGGGATAAGGACAAACAGCTGGGGAACCTGAAGGACCGTGTGAAGTCACTGCAGACGGACTCCAGCAACACGGACACGGCGCTGGCCACCCTGGAGGAGGCGCTGTCCGAGAAGGTACGCGGCTGAAGCTCCTCCTTCACGCTCGCTAAGTTGTGACTTCACGTCCTGTATGTGACGGGGTTAGGGTTAGGGTCAGCGTTCTAGTTCAAATCTGTTGGGGTTTTGTCTTTTGTTTTTCTTTTTCATTGTTGGACATTATTTACATAATGATTTTAAAAAATCTATAAAATACAAATAAACAGAGATACAAAACAAACATGCAAATACAGATAAATCGTACAATCACAGACAAAAAAGGGGACATTTCTGTTAAAGGGGAATTTCACTTTAAAACACTTCTGGGGTCATTTTCACACCCCGGCTTTTGTGTGACCCAGACAGTTCTTATGTTACGATGGTCTTCTATTGGGTGGGGGCAACCTGAAACCTGTCTGGGGTCACGCCAAAGCCTGGGTGTGAAAATGACCCCTTTTTGTCTGTTTTGCCTTAGTTTTAAGTCTCAATAATAAACAATTAATACAAACATATTTTTGCTGGACCATTCTTAAGGCAACTCTCTTCTCACTGTTGTCGATCCATTTGACCCTAGAGGGACAGGTTATGGCTATGGTGTTCGACTCCCAGCCAAAAGGTACTGAGTTCGATCCCCAACGTCTGCAGACTACCTGTACATCATTTAGCAAGTTGTCTAACCCCTACCTGCTCCTTAATCACATGTATCTGCAGTCACTGTTAGTGACAATGAAATAGTCAATAGTACTGTGTGTGTGCGTGTGCGCGTGTGCGTGTGTGTGGCCAGGAGAGGATTATCGAGCGTCTAAAAGACCAAAGAGAAAAGGAAGACAGGGAGCGCTTGGAGGAGGTGGAGTCCTATAAGAAGGAGAACAAGGACTTCAAGGAGAAGATCAACACCCTACAGCTCGAGCTAACAGAGAAGGAGGTCAGTGTCACAGAGGAGGAGGTCATCTTGTGGGTCTACCTCTGAGTTTTCCATAAGTCTGTCAGGAGGTAAAGCACCAGAGTCCTTCCTAACGACTGTTGAGCACCACGTCCTCCAGTGTGAAGCCTGCAGAGCTGTGTGTGTGCGCGCTCACTGCTGTGTTCTGTGTGTACCCACCTGCAGTCCAGTCTCATCGATCTGAAGGAGCATGCTTCATCACTGGCTTCCTCCAGCCTCAAGAAGGACTCTAAACTCAAGACGCTGGAAATTGCCATGGACCAGAAAAAGGAGGAGTGTAGTAAGTTGGAGACACAGTTACAAAAGGTAGGTGAAGAAGGTCCTCGGTTGGTCCTCATGTTACACATAACTACCGTCCTCATGTTACACATAACTACTGTCCTCATGTTACACATAACTACCGTCCTAGTAACTCTATGAACCCCAGCTCCTGTCAGACACAGCTCAGCAGAGGGCCATTCATTTTTAATGGGTTCTATACATATTTCATTTACATACGTTTTATACCAACAGAGCAGAGAAAGTTAGCTCGCTTGGTGCCGTACAGCAGGGACGGACCGGCCATCTGGGTTAATAAGAATAACCAAGTGTTGTGTGTCTGACTGTGGTCGGGTAGCCTATCACGTCTCTCAGGGACCGGCCCACTGTGGTCGGGTAGCCTATCACGTCTCTCAGGGACCGGCCCACTGTGGTCGGGTAGCCTATCACGTCTCTCAGGGACCGGCCCACTGTGGTCGGGTAGCCTATCACGTCTCTCAGGTACGGAGGCTTCATTATAGCCTAAACAAACACACATGGAGTAGTTCAACTGCTGTCTTACTGACAGGAGAGAGGGGCGTTTCAAGATGCTAGAAATACCAAAAAATGATAATTGAATACATTATCCAGAAGGCGTTTGTTTTTTAAATGTCCGCAATACTTTCCACTAATTTACACATAACGAAAGTTTGAATCTGTATTTTATACAGTTTGTGTGCGTTACACCCACACCGAAGCTCGGCTGGTCACGCAGTTTTTTACCAGTTTTTTCTTTTGCGGGATACACTTCTAAGCAGTGATTTTAATGTTATATCCATTGGGGACATTTTGAAACGTGACGTATCTAGTTGAAATGCCATTTAGTTAGGGGCAGGGTACTTTGTAATTCACCTATTGTGTAGAAATATTGACCAAACGACAGCTCTATAGAGGAGTACTGCTGCCCGGCGGTTTCGCTTGGACGCCCCGTCTCCTGGGCAGGTATACACCGCTAGACACACTGGACTCATACCGGTGATCACGTGTTTAGTTCAACCGTCTCCTGGGCAGGTATACACCGCTAGACATACCGGTGATCGTGAACCTATTTTATCAGCCTTAACAACAATGCATGACTGCACAACAGTGAAGGCTTTTGACTTCTTAAATAGGAAAATAAAAAGTAAATATGTGGCGGTCAATGT
>OOFB01014598.1:41460-59967 GCA_900323305.1 Trachyrincus murrayi | reverse complement strand
ATTATTGTGATTTGTTTAAAACAAAACAGTCACACAAAATAGGGGTTTTATAGAATTGTATTTCTTTTTTAAAATGGCTGGCAAGTGTAAAAAAGGCAGTTAGCAGTTGTTTTTTTTTGTATTACTGTGAATTGACTGTTGGATGAGAAGTTGAGTTTCACGTTAATAAATGTGACATTTCTTGTCTTAGATTTGCATTTGTGTGTTATTGTAATCAGTTGTTAAAACTTTTTTAAATATAAAAACTACATAATGTGCTTTTATGCAATAATTTACAATGGCTTTCTTAGCACACAGTGGACTGGAGTAGATCCTGAAATCCCTCTTTGTAGAGAATCTATTTTAGATTCTTGAATCGTTTGGAATTGAGAATCGAGAATCGTGACCCCAGGAATCGGAATCGGATCGTGGAATCGTGGCATCCCTACTAAGTACCATCTATAGCCCAGTACTAACTACCATCTATAACCTACTACCACCTATAACCCACTACTAACTCCCATCTATAGCCCACTAACTACTATCTATAACCTACTACTAACTACCATCTATAGCCCACTACTAACTCTTTTGTTTTGTATACATTGAGCTATTGAGAGTATTTCAGACAAAATCTCTCCATAACATCCAATCATTGTTGAGTAGAGTGCAACAATGATTTAATTAATATGTAACATCTCTGAACCCCAGGAAATAGGGGACACAAATCACATGAAATATTGTGATGCATATGTAGCCCACATGCTAACAACATAGCAAAACATTACAGGATAATCAATATAAAGAGATCAGGCATACAGCATTATGGCTGCTCAGACCTGCTGCTCACTCATCTTTATTAATTGATGACACAAACATGTGAATGTGCATAATGACGCTTAGTGATAGGACTGGCAACATTACAAGCAGACAGATTTGGAAATGATTGTTATTGAAATTGAATGGGATAAACAGCATCATCATGATAAAGTTAACTACAAGCACTTAAGGTGAGCCATAGCTTAGCCTAATATTTTGGGTTTGTGTGCTCTACAAACTATTCGGCTGGGAACAGCAACAGCCAAAAAGCTATTCTTCCAGCTCTAAGCTGGATAGAAGAAGTCAAACCACTCAACACACGTACATTAAACATAACGAATGAGCATGCTACGGGTAGATGTGAACATTGCAGACTACAGGAAAGCATGTGGAGCATGTATTTTATACTGTAGACATCAACAATAGAGACAGATTTTTAGAAAACAAAGGACTTAATAGGATAATTTAATAGTATAGTAACTCTTCTGATCCACAATCTAGAAGGTGGCGGTAATGCACATAAAAGCTGTTTGCCAACCGCCATTAAATCACAAAGCAACATCCTTTCTAACACCCCTATTATACAAGTATGGAACAGACAGGTATTTGCGTGTTAACGCGACAAAATGAGACGTCAAAAATCTACCTAACGTGTTAACACGTTAATTTGTGTCGTGTTAACACGTACAAATATAACGTTAACACATACAAAATCGACGTGTTAACGCGTCAATTTTTAATGTGTTGACACGACATTTCTAAGACGTTATTTGCCTCGATGGCCTTCCATAATGATCAGCTCATAGAAACCCTGTCAAATCAATCAACAAATGTAAGACATGATTTGCTTGATGAGCAAGTCCAGCTTAAACTCTGTTTTAGAGATACGTTAGGTAGTTTTTCAGTTTTAAAGTTTGTGACCAATTTAAATTCTGATTTCAGGATCTGACATTTTATGGTTTATGGTTATGGAAAAATACGGGCCATTTTTTCGCTTCAGGCTTTTTGCACACACGCGTGTCAAACGGAGCCTGTGTTTGCTGTGGCTAAGCTCGATTTCTGTAGATGCTACTACGTCACACGGAGACATTGCTGCAGTCGTTTCAATGGGGTTTAATAGGAGAGTATGACTTCAAATTGCTGTAGCATCAACCATAAGTATCAGATATTAGTTTCATTCCCATATGACAACCACGCCGGGGTTCTGCCAGAATCACTGCATATTACATTTATGCAATGTTCCTATTGCGAGAAATCAGTAATTTAGTAAGAGGACACACATTTTTGCCGGGCCAGCAGCCTCGTAAATCCAGAATGCAGTTCGGCTTTGTGGGCTTGGGGCACGGCCATGATCTCCGTACAGCTGCCAAGGCATGGCCACGTTTGATTTGGTCTGTTCTGGCAGCGAGGAGCCCAGATATGGCCGATGCATCTAGGTTTCGACATGCGTTCCCGGACAAGTCGGGCGATTCATTGTAATCCTTTTTTTCTTTAAGCATAAACTTGCTAGCCTCAGCGATAGCTGCATACCGAAATGTTTGCCAAAGTGGCTATAACAGTGGCTATAAGTTGGCTATAACTCTGTGAAAGCTTTCTTTTCATCCTCGCGGCTGGGCGATATGGCCAAAAATGTTATCACAATAGTATTTTTCATATCAGTCGTTATCAATAATTATCGCTATATATATATATATAGTTTCTGTCAAGTTTAGGTTAAATGTGGTTAAAAGTAGGAATGTTACGATACCACTTTTTTGTTTCCATTCCAATGGGATACTGCAAAAAAAGTATCTGCAGATATCGATCCAATATACCAATGTTTTTGATTCTTTGATTCAAAATATGAATATTAGGCTCGCCCATTTACTAACTTTGTAAAATATGAGTAAATTTATACATATGTGACATGAATTTTACTCCATATAACATTCTTTCATTATCAAGTCTCTTACAAATTTACATTATGTGGCAGATCACCACTACATAATACATATTGATAATTTCCATCACTATATAATTAACACAAAACATATATACACACACATATACAACATAATACACGCTTATGTTATGCACTACCAACACTGATTCAACCCAACATAATTAACATGAACCACTTAATGGTTTCGCCTTCCATAAGCTCTGCGGATCCATAGCCACAGGCAAAGAAAGGGACAACTACACTTTTCTCGGGTCCGCTAATCCAGAAGTGGCGCCTGCGAAAAGGATGCTAAACCTGCTAGGTAGGGAAGAACCCAACTTAGTTTCATTGAACTGTTTCTTCGGCACATGCCGCCGCATGTCCAGACAGCGCTCACTTATACGGTCATTACTGAACCCAGCGCTTTAGCTGCGGAGGCAGACCGTTTCTTCTTGGCTACCCAACGTTTTGCCCCTGATGTACACGCAGTTACACGCCCCCGGTCAGAGACGTGCTGACTAGCAAAGGCTCCGTAGCCACCGACAGCCGTGCTAGCTCGGGCATGTGTTATTTCCACACACGTTTTGGCGCGAAGGCGAAGAGGTGCCGTTCCCCATGTAATTACAAATCAGCGGGAAACGCCAAAGCCTGCGCTCAGTCGTGACCATGAGCGTGGGCACAGCAAACCGGCTATTGTTCGTCAGAGACACCCTCTCCGGCCGCAAATTCCTCTGCGACACCGGCGCTCAGAGGAGCGTCCTGCCTGCTACAGTGGGCGACACCGCCGGCGGAGAACATGGCCCACAGTTATTGTCCGCCAACGGCACCCCTATCCGCACCTATGGCACAAAAACGGTAGACCTGTGTTTTGGGGGTCAGCGGTTTACATGGGACGGTCGACATCTCCTTCCCCATCCTCGGCGCGGACTTCCTATGCGCTTACGGACTGCTCGTCGACGTCAAGAACAGCCGCCTGGTGGATGCACTGACATTTTCCTCATTCACGTGTCCGCGATGAGGCAACATACGGAGGTCTCTCCGGCTCACTCTCAGAGGGTGACAAATATCAGAGCCTTCTCAGTGAGTTCCCCAGCTTGACACAGCCCACCTTTTCCGCCGCCACTACCAAACACGGGGTCGAGCACCACATAGACACTAAGGGCCCCCCCATCTATGCTAGGGCCCGACGGCTCAACCCCGACAGGCTGGCGGTCGCTGAGTTTGGCAATATGGAGCGCCTTGGCATCATTCGCTGCTCAGACAGCCCTTGGGCCTCGCCTCTACACATCGTCCCAAAACCAGACGGCGGGTGGCGATTTCATCTTCGTCTACCTAGACGACATTCTCATCGCCAGCTCCTCAGAAGAGGAGCACCTGACGCATCTCTGGGACCTCTGCACAAGGCTCCACCAACACGGCCTGATCATCAACCCGGCAAAGTGTCCACGCCTGTTGCCGTACCCCTGCCTGCCTACCGGTCCTGCCTGGTCTACCTGCCTTGTCTACCTGGTAACCTGCTTGGTCTACCCGCCTGCCTGTCTACCGGTCCCGCCCGGTTTACCAACCTGTATCTACCTTGTCTGTTCATCTACTCTACATTAAATCCATTATATATATATCTGACGTCTCGTGTCTTGGTGTTCTGCGTTGGGGTTTCTAGATTAACTAGGACATATGCAGACAGAAACTTGACAGTATGTGACAGCTACTTGGTTTCAGCGATAGCAATATCCATAGCAACCACCATAGCAACGATAGAAAACGTTGCATTAATTAACAAACTTATCATATACATTCACTGAATGATTATGAAAATAAAATTAACATTTCTCCCCAGAAATGTTATCAAAATGCATTTCAATGCTGAAACTATCTTAAAATACATTTTCCACTGAGAATAAAAGGAATGTCAGCCATGTTGTTTTGGCAGACAAACTTCACAGTCACGTGACTTTTATTTAAAATGAGAAATATTTGTGTGTGCATCAGAAATACATTTGTGAACCTTTTACATTTATATACAACGATAAATATTTTTCTTGGAGGATGGAGTTCGGTCCTAGACTGTGGAGATATGGGATTGCCACTAGTTGCAGAATCTCATCTTGATATCGCTCTGCATTGAAGAAGATACTTTTTTTGCAATTTGGGGTGCACCAACACACAACATATGCAAGTGCCCAAGTAAGACATCACACACACAGGGTAGGGTGTCCAAATTGAATGAGTCCTCTGCATTTTCTCATCCCCGCCGACCCTCCTCCAGGGACAGCCTCCAACACCGGCGCCCGGGGACCAACTCCACATGTATGTCCTCATCTTCATCATGGATGGGGACTGGATTTTTACATGTTTTTGATGGGGTTCTTTTTATAGGAGGAGTCCCAAGTGAGCACAGGGAGAACATGCAAACTCCACACAGAAAGGCCCAGGAGATAACCAACCTGGGCACCCCAGAATCAACAGCGCCCCAGGCGGGAATCGAACCCAGGACCTCCTTGCTGTGAGGCAGCAGTGCAAGGACCATGCCTCCAATGATGACAAGCCTCGTTTTTCCAGTGATGGAGATGCCGCCCCACACCATCACACCAAAAGTTGTTACTCTATCGGTGCAGCAATCAGCATAGCGTTCTCCTCCTCTTCTCCACACTTTGACCCTATGATCCAACTTCCGTAGGCAGAATCTGGACTCATTGCTTAACATAACGTTCCTCCACATGTTCAGGTTCCAGTGCAGGTGTTGCCGACACCAGCGCAAACGGGCCTTACGGTGAAGGGCAGTCATGGCAGGCCTCCTGGCAGCCCTATGAGCCCAGAGATTGGCTGCATGCAGTCTGTTCCGGATTGTCTGGGCCGAGAGCCGTGTGCCATATCGTCCTGCAAACCTTGACTGCAAATCTGTAGAAGACAGCCTACGGTTCCTAAGTGCTGAAAGGGTGAGGAACCGGTCTTCTTGGGGTGTCGTCTTCTTGGGACGCCCACTTCGCGGTCTGTCTCTGACATCCCCCGTTTCATCAGAATCAGAATCAGAATCAGAAAGCTTTTTATTGCCAGGCAACCCTTAGGGTCACGAGGAATGTGGTTAGGGCGTGGGTTGCAGACAATAAACATAGAACATAAGAGCATAAAACATGGAAACATAAGAACAAAGACATAAAACAACATGGAACATGGAACTTCAGTTTGGAGATGGTACTAGGGCTCACTCCAAATGATGCCGCAACTTGCTTTTGTGGAACACCAGCTTGAAGTTGCCCTATCGCACGGGCCTTATCGAGATCAGACAAACGTGGCATGCCGATCCTTGGAGCAGACACCAATTGACCACTGTAGCAGGGCCCATGCTCACAGGTGCTGCCAATCAGGTGCCAATCAGGCAAATATACATATCAGGTTTACCACAGACTACTACTACCGCGATCATGAATATGAGAAGACTATTGATCAAATTCCACAAAACGTATACATGTACAGAGTAAAAATAAAACAATGATTGGCTGTATGCTTATTGACTGTATAATGATTATATTTTGATTATTTTCTTGTTACTGGCTGGCATAGTAAGGGGAGATGCATGCTGCCTGTGTGTCTTGAGGAGAGCGTACTACCAGGTAGTTTCTCTTCTTGATCGAATCATTTTCAAACTCGATACGTACCGAGTCAAATATGGTTGGCCTACGTGAACTATCTGGTAGTAGCCTACAACTCCTCAAGACACACAGGCAGTACGCATCTACTACTCCAGCCAGTAACCAAATCAAAGTATAATCATTATACAGTCAATAAGCATACCTACAGTCAATCATTGTTTTGGATTTACACTCGAATTCGATCAATAGTCATATAGTCTTATCTCATTCATGATGACAGAAGTAGTAGTCTATGGTAAACCTGATACGTATATTTGAGTCAAGTCGTACCATCAATACATACGATAGTATACATACTATCGTATGCCTACTAGAAAACTCGAAAAGCTATGTTATGCAGTGTGCTCAAGATTCTTCTTCTTCATCTTCTTCTGTTTTGTTTCATGGCGGTTGGCATCCCAAACCCCGCCTCTTCCTGTCTGGACACGCCCACTAATCTAACCCCGCCCCCACATCAAAAAGAGGCTACAAATAAGTTAAAGGCAAAGGAATACAAATATTGCAAAAAAAGTTTCGTAAACTGTAGTGGAAAAATATTGCCAGGAGAAGACCCATACATGTGTCCTTGTATATTCTGTTGTTAGTCACCAATTGTCGCGTAGCCAACTGACTCTGTTTACCATTATGTTACATGTCAGGGCCACAGGAAGGCTGTAAAGATAAGACTGTAAGGGTACGGACTGTCTTCCGTCGTAAACATGTTTGTTGTTGTAAGCCTATGGGGGAGCAGGAAGAGTATAACCAGGGCTGAGAAACTGGAATCGGGAGACTTCTCTCGACGAGCTCTTAGAGTAAGCGTGGAAGAACTCTCGGCTGAAGCTTTGGTCTATTATAGTGTATTATATTATATTGTGTTATATTATAGGAATAAAGTAAGCAAGATTAATTTACATATTCGGATGACTCTTTATTCACTAAACAGAGATAGTTAGGAACATTGACGGAGATTTCCACCACAATAGCTATACACATGCACACGTTAAGCATGCATTAGTATAAGCCAATCATGCACATTGGTATTAGACTTTCATTCAGAGGTTAATAGTCACGAATAGGAGAAGTGGCATAAAGCATGTGTATAAAAGCATGCAATATAAGAATTTAAGTAAATGTCTTTTGTTAGACCTCAGTTACAGCAGTAAATATTATGCAGTGTTAGCATTAGCTCATTAGCACAAGCTGTAAAGCTATTTGTAAGTTGGCCACTAGGGGTAGACTTATTTTCTTTTATGTAGACGAATAATTAAAAACAAAAATACATCCACAGAGCTTTTAGAAAGGTGCGGAATCAAAAAATATTATGATTGTGAATTAATCATTTTGAAAATGTTGACGGGTCCGAAATGAATGTTTTCTCTTTATCTAACAATGTTTAGTTTCTAACAAGGCCTGTGAGCCAATAGCATAACGACATTTGGTATCACGTGGTATCTCTGTGTTGCCAGTTAGTGTGGGAAAAACGGACAAATCTGACGGTAAGCGCCGGGCTTCACTCCGCTACCAATCCCAAATGCTCAGCGACAATAGTAGGAGCAAGACCAGGGTGGACATTGGTCCAGCTTTTGCTCGACCACGAAAGATTTATCACTTGACATGACTGAGTCTGTCTGAGTCTCAACCATTGAATATGCAGGTTGTGCAACGAACTGGCAACCACTGGAATGGAATGGAAGGAGTGCGACATCTAGTGGCTGAATGTTGTCAATGTTATTAATGTTATCAATGTTATTAATGTTATCAATGTTATTAATGTTGTCAGTAGGAGGAAGTGTTGAAGATGGAGAATAGGACATTGTGCTTTAGGAGTGGGTTTACATATAATAGGGAAACACTTGAATGGTTTATGTAAAGTTTGTGGGGAACCGGACAGTCACACGTTATATCAATAGGAAGTTTCTGCAACGCAGGAAAGATATGTTAAAAGAGTTAGGAGGTTAGGAGGGAACACGTAATAAAATATTTTTTTGAGGACAACTAAATTGCATACAAAACTATAAGTAGTCTATCAGGTTATTTTCAGTTTATTAACTAACTGGTAATGTTTTTTTTCGTTTGTTTATTTATTTTCTCTAAAATATAAATGAGTTCCTCTGGCAGCAGGTGGCAGCAGATCGTCCTACAGGAGAAGGAGAAGGAGAAGAAGTTCCGGTCGCTCGTGTTTATTCGGTCAAACTCGTAGAAGGAGAGTTCCGGTCGCTCGTGTTTATTCGGTCAAACTCGTAGAAGAAGGAGAGTTCCGGTCGCTCGTGTTTATTCGGTCAAACTCGTAGAAGAAGGAGAGTTCCGGTCGCTCGTGTTTAGAAGAAGGAGAGTTCCGGTCGCTCGTGTTTATTCGGTTAAACTCGTAAACCAACATGGCGGCGTTCTGCTTACACAACTGTGCCTCTCCGCTCTTGTTGTTTGGCAGAAGGTTATTTACTCCCCGTGTCGTTACACTTTGTTTCTATCACAAAAATGTAAGTAATTTAGTCAGCAAGGCAACTGGTCTTTCCACTTGAATTGTTGTCAATTGTTAATTTTGCCAGGATGTATACTTTTGCCAGGAGGTGGACGCAGCTTACAGACCTGTGATCGCCACAAACACACGAGGCTTTAACTACACGTGTTGTCTCGTTTTCAAGGTGGTGGACCACTACGAGAACCCAAGGAACGTGGGTTCTCTGGATAAAAGCGACGTGAACGTGGGGACCGGGCTGGTGGGCGCCCCGGCCTGCGGGGACGTGATGAAGCTCCAGGTGAGGCCCCCCGTGGCGCTCCACCGTCAAACACCATTCATGCAAACACACCCCAGTCAATGCGTCGTTGAATTTGCCTAACAATACAATAAAGAGGAACTTTAAGTTCAACTTCATGTTCTCGCAGATCCAAGTGGATGAAAGTGGAAAGATTGTGGACGCGAGGTTCAAGACGTTTGGCTGCGGCTCGGCCATCGCGTCCAGTTCTCTGGTGACTGAATGGGTCAAGGGGAAGTCTGTAAGTTCACCATAACCAAAAACATCACCATAACCAAAAACAACACCATAACCAAAAACATCACCATAATCACCATAACCAAAAACATCACCATAACCAAAAACATCACCATAACCAAAAACAACACCATAACCAAAAACATCACCATAACCAAAAACATCACCATAACCAAAAACATCACCATAACCAAAAACAACACCATAACCAAAAACATCACCATAACCAAAAACATCACCATAACCAAAAACATCACCATAACCAAAAACATCACCATAACCAAAACAAACAAATGTGTCTCTAGGTGTTGACTGTTTCATGTCACTGTTAATTTCCCACGCAGGTCGAGGAAGCTTTGAAGATTAAAAACACAGATATTGCCAAAGAACTGTGCCTTCCTCCAGTCAAACTCCATTGTTCTAGTGAGTTTTAGGCCTGCAGAAAGAGTCATACACTGTGCTTGTTAACTACATTTTCATTTAAACAATTTTCATGTCTTTCTTTTTAGTGCTCGCAGAAGACGCAATAAAAGCAGCGCTGTCAGACTACAGACTTAAGCAACAGGACAAGAAGGATGCTAGTGTGAAAGCCAGCATTTAAATTCTTTAATCAAAGAGTATTTTGATCAGTGAAAGTAAACGGTCAAAATGCAATTCATTTCAATTGCTGTTTCTGATTGGCGCATCGGTGCCATTTGCTTTTGCTTGCCCAACAAACTGTGGCAAGTGAAAGCACATGGCAGTGGGACTCATTTAAACCAATTGGAATCTTTGTTGCTCAATGGCATTTGATTTTATAGTTGTGTTTTGGTAATGACTTTTTGAGGTGGCCATAATATTAACAGAAATACTTATATACCTTTGAGATAAGATTGTTCTGGGTTGTTCATTCATGCTATTATAATGGATCAAATTGTTTGATTAAGGCTGCATCTGTTCAGAATCTTTGTTTCGCTTTAAGTGAAAATAAATATAAAATTTCTCTCCCTTCATTGTAAGATTCATTTTGTATTTTTCTTATTTCTACGTCTTGCATAATTTAGAAAAACCTGATACATACCACGTTTATAAATGAGCAAATGGCATATATATGTTTAATTATATTGTCCACAAAAATGAAAATGTTTATTAAACTTCAGTTTAAAAAAATAGCCAGTGATGATCAACACTTTTATTCAGAGGATAGTATCACCCTTAACACTGTTCACTTAGCATTGGTCAACCTTAACACTGTTCACTTAGCATTGGTCACCCTTAACACTGTTCACTTAGCATTGGTCAACTAACTTGAGATTGAGGAAGAGGAGCTACCCTCCGTTGGCAATAGAGGGTCTTTTTTAACACAAGCAGCACGGCAAGCATAGTAAGAGCTACCAAGACACATAACAGAGCCAACAGGGCTATGACCACTGCAGAGTGGTGCAGCGCGTCTGGTACCGGTCCCGGTGTGGGCAGGAAGCCAGCCTTGTTTGTAGACAGGTAAGATCCATTCCATTGGGCGGAGGATGAATTACTTGTGGAACCGCCCTGTCTTGCGGTAGTGCCGAGGCACGTAGAGTCCTCTTGAGGGACTGGAGTGGTCAATCTAAGTTGCATTGAGCTTACTGAGGGGGAGGGGCTGAGGGACAAACAGTCCTCGTAGCTAAGAGTCTCCAGTGAGATGTGCGGAGGATGCACACGGGTCATAGAAACGTCTCCGTTGGTATTATTATTATTATTAATATGACTTGTAGGTAATGTTTCCACCGAAGACTCACCCAGTGTTTTGTCCAGTTTTCGTCTAGACGGGAGGCTAGTAAGCTCAGGTTTGATTCCTTCATTTGGCTTCAGGATCTGAGGACAGATTGCCACAACGGACAGGTTTAGCAGCAGATGGTGAGCTAGGTGAAACGGCTCTGTGCACACAAGGTCCGTGGCCATCTTAAGCCTTCCACTCAAAAGCCAACGGTAAAGATACAAGATGTCGCATTCGCACACCCAAAGGTTATCACCCAGATCTACGGATCGGAGTCGGGGGAGCCCGTCAAAGGCACTCTCAGGTACCGAACGCAAACAATTGCTGTTGATCTTGAAAGTCTGCAGGTTGACCAATGCAGACATGGACAGCAGGTCGAGTGCAGATATACAGTTGGCAGAGAGGTCTAAATAGGTGAGTGAGGGAGGCAGCTTCGCGGGCAGGCTGGTCAGCTGGTTACCTTTCAATGAGAGGACCTGCAGTCTGATCAGACCCCACAGCGCTGCAGGCTGGATGGCCCGGATGCGGTTGTCTTCCAGGTCCAGGCGGGTGAGGTTGCCCAGGTGCTGGAGGGCTCCGGACGTGATGTAGGTGATGCGGTTCTCCTGCAGCTGCAGGGTCTCCAGGCTGGGTGGCAGGCCACGGGGGAACCGTGCCAGTCGGTTGTGGCTGAGGCTGAGCTCCTGCAGGCCAGAGAAGGGACTGAGCAGGTGATCTACGTTACACAGCTGGTTCCTGGCCACCGACAGTCCTGACGTACTGAGGGGCACGGAGCCAGGGAGAGACCTGAGACCCAGGGACTCGCAGAGAACCAGGCGCCCAGGGTGGAGGCAGCAGCAGCCGGGGGGGCAAGGGTACATCAGCAGGCAGACGACCAGGGGACAGACCGACAGCGCCAGGAGGACACCGCAGCATCCACTCCAAGTCATGTCTCACTGTGCAACAGAGCCAAGAGCCAAAACCAAGACAACAACAGAAGAAACAATAGATACATTATGCACTGTATTGGGTAATAGGCAAGGCATGGGCAGTGTCTGGTGGCTCGGGTTTTCCTCCTTCAGCTGGAAGGTCCTTTCTTGGGGAAGATGCCTTTTCATTGATGCCCTGTATCTGTTATTTGCTCCAAGTTGCTTTGGATAAACGCATTTAAATGACTACATAGGTCATTATAGGCTAGTTGCTGTTGGAAAATCTGTAACAAGATGTTGACATAAATTGGAGCCATTAAACAAATAGCAGGGTAAACACGTGTTGCTAAGCATGTTATCTTTAGATCTATCTGTCTATCTAGACATAAAATAGATTGTGTCATTACTTACCATTCTTCTATGGCTGTTTGATCTTCTGCTCTGGCTGTTTTCCTTGCAGTCCTCACATGATGTCTGGTCTCTAAGGACAACCATCTTCTTTGAGAATTCCAAGCAGCTGCTCATCAAAGTTTAAAGAGTGCCTTAAGGTGCTGTATTACCTCCCGGATCCTCTTTATCCATATTGCGCTATTGTTATTAGTGCCAAATGGGATTATGCCTGTCTGTCTACATAAAAAATAAATATGTATATATATATATATATATATATTCAATCGAATTCAAAGGTGGTGGAAAGCACAACGATTGACCCAAGCTTACTGTGTCAGAATAGCAGTGCCTTTATCAACTTCAAACAGAAGAAGTTAAGCAAAAACGCCTTTTCCTCACCTTGCATGCCTGCTGGTGCCGTGTCCTTGTGAAAAGTGAAAGTTAAGCTTCAGTATTTTCTAGAATTATTCAGCACCTCGTTGACAAAAGAGCAGGGAATCTGACTCTAGTGTCTCCACTTTCCTCTTTGACATTTGAGCTTTATGCTGAGTTGGTGAATCGTACAAAATAAACATAAAAGAGAGAGAAATGTATATTATTTTGCGGCTATTATAGGCGTCATATTCAGTTAGATAATATAATTCATTTAGATTTGTAATTATTATTGTTAGACTTAGAGATAGACTTCCCTTTTACTTTTTAGGCTATACAATATACTTTGGTTAAATGTACCCTAGGTAAACACTGTTTCTGACTATAAAATTCTACTTTCATTTAACTTTTAAAATTTTACTACATACATTACTTCATGACATAATTATACCATCACCTACCAGTAGAGAGGCCTAGTATTTTCTACAAAATTTTTACTGACTAAAATCAGTGTAATGATCAATGTAAGGGGATTGTCCATGTTGATCATGTTTCCCTTGTATCTGGGTGGAAGCTGTTTAAATATTAATAGTCTTGTACGGACATTAGTCAGACATTAGTGGCTCTTGTCATTTCTAAACTGTACTTCACTGCGGTCTGAAATTACATGATAAAAAGTGATGGCTGAAGTGAAAACACACTCCAGAAGTTAAAAAAATAAAATAACCAAGCCAAATGTGCTTTCTGAGAATATAAATAAACATACAATTTAACACACAGTTTGTTTTATTGTTCGAATAAATATTCAAATAGGGGTAAATACTCCAAACAAGGTTTCCTTCATTTTATCTACATTGGTAAAACAGGTGCAAATTGTAGTCTGTAGTGTACAACTTAGAAATAAGATAATTAGAAATTGATTCACAAAAACTGAAACAAAATATTGAATGAAAGAAAAAGTAAAAAAAGTAAATACTAAATACTAAAATGATTATGATTATCTAAATAGTATATAGAAAAGTCTATAGAACCTGTTAAAAACAAGGTTACAACTTTTTGCATCATATACAGTAAGTCTGATAGGATGAGCTCTTATAAGTTCTGTCAAAATAAAATAATAAGTTGGTAACAATAAACGGTCATACTTTACCACAACAATTAACAATTAACCAAATGTTTTGCAGTTCTTGTACAAACTCGTTTTATTTGTTTGTTCTTCTTTAGAGAAGAACAAACAAATATAAAAGCAACACAATTCATAATTTTTTAATATATATTTTATATTAAAATGGATTGAGACTTTAACTTCAAATATGGTCTCAAATGTATTTAATTTGAGTGTTTGCGTCTATAAATCAAACATTTGAGGTTAATATGCTTCTATTATAATGTCTTTGTATTACTGTAGACTGACGAAGCGAATCCTTGATAAACAGCCATCACCTCACATTTTGTGCAGAGGAGTAGTTGATTTGGCCGTTTTATGTGGGCTCATCACACGAGATATTGAATGAATTAGTCCCACTTTAGCCTTCATTACCTGCTGGCAATGAATTATTCTTTGTTTGCATATGTCATGCCATTTAATCCTTATTTTATTTTAATGAGATATAGTATTTGAAAAGGTAGCACTTAGCCTGAAGACCAGGTGCATCTTTTAAAAGGAAATCTCTTTTACACAAATACGACATCTGCTTGTAGTTGTTACTACGTCTCTCAGAAGATGTTTTCTGCTCTCCACTAAACTTCCATGTATCTTCCCCATCTATGAACGCCTCACCGTCTATGTGTTTATTCATTTAACATTTTGATCTACTCAACCTTCCAACGCCTCAGCTGAAAGGTCGTCAACAGAGCCTGTTTGAGCCCCTCCTAATGGTGGGCCTTCTTCAGGTGGCAGGTGCAGACCCCGTGCTGGGCGGAGCTCCCCTTCTGCTGCGCCTCCTCCTTCTGCTTCAGCTGCTCCTTGGGGCTCCTGGCCTCCTCCCTCCTCCTCTCCGCCGCCACCGGCTCCTCCGCCTCCCTCACCTTTCGGACCTCCTGGCGAGGCGAGGACCTCCCCTCCCTGCCCTTCTCCCCCACCAGCGCCTTGGATGGCGTGCGCAGGTTCTTGGGCGAGGCCGCGGCGCTCTGGATCTGGACGCTCTTCACGTGGTCCACGGCGTAGGGCCGGCGCTCCTGCGACTCCGCGGGGCTGGCCTTGGCCGCGGCCGGCTGGTCCTTCCGGGGGGCCGGCGTGCCGCCGGGGGGCTTGTAGGCCTCCAGCTTGCGCTTGTGGCTCATGGCGGAGGCGCAGCAGATGATGAAGACCATGACGATGAGGAGGGAGGCGACCACGATGATGATCAGCATGTACTCCTGCAGGAAGTTCACCACGCGGCCCAGCACAAAGTCCTTGAGGCGGATCATGGTGGTGGTGATGCCGTTGCCCAGGAAGGGGGGGGTGGAGGTGACCCGCTGGTCCCCCTCCTCCGCCGGCGGTGGCGGCGGCCGGGTGGAGAAGGAGGCCGGGAAGAGGAGCTCTGGCTCTCCTCCGTCTCCGCTGCCTCCGTCCATGGAGGAGTTGAAGAGGACCGGGGAGCCGCGGCAGCCGCCGGCCAGGACCAGCAGCGCTGCCGTGACACACGCCAAGCGGAAACCAGAGAAAGACGCCATCGTTCTCCTCGTCAGAGTCCTACGGGGATTAGAGGGTTCACGTTTTCAGTCTCATCGGCCTGTTTTAGAGGCCGTGGAGACCGAACACAGTCTATCTCTGTCTTTGATGGACACTTGACCTTCCTCCAGACCCCTGAGCGTAACCACCCTTACTTCAATGTAACCATTTCTAACCCTAACACTTAAACCTAACCATTTCAAATGTTACACCTGAAACTGAGCAGCCTAATACCTCAGCGTATTAGTTTGGAACGCATCAGAAGAAATGACCAAGAAAAGTCTGTATCGTCAAACTGATGGTGTTCTACTCTTTGGTCGCAGGTTGCATTAAAAAAAAAAAACCCACACACACAAGGTAAATCCTTCTCTCTTTTTCTCCACCTAACGTTTTCCATGTTGTATCAAATCTATTTTTTGCCAGGAGTCAGCAAGCGCAGTCATTACTTATTTTGGGGTGGAGACTGTGAGTTCAGGATTGAAGGGTTTATAATTTGTAGAGGAGGGAGGCCACCGTCCGCCACACCAAAGCCAGGAGGAAACTACATATTCTCCAGGGAGCCAAGAGGCGTGGGAGACCTGTGGCTGCAGAGCCTCTATATTTACAACTGGGCAGCAGCTGCCTCAGAACCCGACTCTAGAGCAGTCGGGCCGTCCCTGCGTACAGCAGGGTAGAGAACAAGCCCTTTCATTGTTCATGTCAATTGTTTAAAATCACACAAATACGTGCAAATTCAATTCAATAAAAGTGATTACATTGTCAAGGAAATACATATTTTAAGCATAAGGGTTCTGGGGCAGTGCAACAATGATAGGCTGTTTGTTTTTGTCTATTTATCTCCATCACTACATTTCTTGTCAAACGAAGTCTACTTAAAAGCCTTTCAGTCCAGAGCTCTATATTAATATCCATGGCTACTGCTAACAGTTAACGCCTTTACAGCGGGCATGCTACTGCTAACAGTTAACGCCTTTACAGCGCGCATGCTACTGCTAACAGTTAACGCCTTTACAGCGCGCATGCTACTGCTAACAGTTAACGCCTTTACAGCGCGCATGCTACTGCTAACAGTTAACGCCTTTACAGCGCGCATGCTACTGCTAACAGTTAACGCCTTTACAGCGCGCATGCTACTGCTAACAGTTAACGCCTTTACAGCGCGCATGCTACTGCTAACAGTTAACGCCTTTACAGCGCGCATGCTACTGCTAACAGTTAACGCCTTTACAGCGCGCATGCTACTGCTAACAGTTAACGCCTTTACAGCGCGCATGCTACTGCTAACAGTTAACGCCTTTACAGCGCGCATGCTACTGCTAACAGTTAACGCCTTTACAGCGGGCATGCTACTGCTGAGCGGCCTAGCTATAGTGTGTAATTAGACATGGCTGCCTGGGACACGCAGGCTTCTAATCACCAACATGTAGGAGTGAACCCACCGCTCTGCTGATGTACTTATAGACCTATATAGGGCACACGTCTCGCTGTGTGGCCGCAACGTATGCATGAATACATATGAGCAGGTCAACTATAAGGTAGGCCTCGTTCTCCTCCCGCGACAGGGCACCCTGGCCCCGTGTAAGCAAGGCCTTTTTCCCAGCCCTGTAATTATCTCTTGTAAGTCACGGTGGGTCCAGATAACCTTCACACACACTTTCTAGAGGCAGATTCCACCACAACTGGACCACAAATGGAATTATAATATTTATTTTTTTAAATATATAACAAATATTATTTCACCCCATCAATACCGGTTTCTTTCACAGATTAGGAATAGGAATGGGACAGAGAAATGAATATATTTGCATATTTCCATATGTCTTTTCTCAAATTGATTTCATCCAGCATACTGGGCTGCAGGAGAACGCTTGTTTCAGTTTGACAACCTGGGTGGGATCCATGTGGTGACGAGTCACCACAGACTAACCGGTCTCCATTTAGACCTGCCTGTCCTCGGTGTAAACACAAGTTCTTCAGGGAAAATCTGAATCTAGAATCTAGCGACAAGGTACAACACCTGCTCAGAGACCCGAAGCACGGCCCTGACTTCTGGAACAAATTGACATCCAAACTCATTCAATAAGACATGCATGGCCTCTACAAGTTAAAAAGATAAATACCCTATTGTTCTTTTTGTTCAAATCATAAACAAAATAAGGTAAGTAACACTCATGAATAATAATAACAAGATATAACTAAAGTATTGTTAGGTACAAGTATGTTCCAAGTATTATATTGTTAAAATATGGTCCTATAGCTCGATTCGTAGAGCATGGCACTAACACAGCCAGATGTTTGGCCCCTCACCGGAGCCACCCGTGTCAAGAAAGGTTGGCCCTCACTTTGGACAAGAAGTGTCCACCAAACGACTGCTATGAAAACTAAAAAAGTATTCTAGCGTGATCTTACTGAAGAAACCCACTGTTGCTCGCCGAGAATCAACCTGAAACGAGAGACGGAATACTTACGGTACAGAATGCCTCCGCTGTGTTGTTAGAATACAAGCTGGTGGGGAGGAGGAGAGAGGAGTGGAGCCAGAGACGGGGAGGAAACTGTGGCCTGGGAAGATGTTGCAAGAAGAATCCACTCGGCTGTTTCTGGGCTCCATCCCTCTATTTCCAGACTCTCCTCCCTCTTTTTGTTTTATAACACACATCCACAAACCTCATCGAAATGTTCCAGTGCAGAACTGGGGACTCAAAACATAATGCTTAAGATAATGTCAGAAGATGGATGGAATATGTTTTGTATGTATGTATGTATGTATGTATGTATATTAAATTATTCTGAATAAAATGTAGGCACCATGAATGGAGGAAGCACATAATTGAGGGAAGGGGGACGTTCTAAATTCAAACTTCCACAAATGTATCCTTAATTAGGATCTTAAAAAAGAGGGGGGGGGGAGTGTTGTTAGGTTAACAATAAGTTAACAACATAAAGTTATGGTGGCCATCTTGGGTGTTGTACTGTGCAGCAGTGGAACAGCGAGGGGGTATTTCTGGGCCTGCAGGGCGAGTCTCTAGGCTTCTCCGCTCCCTCTCTAATTAGGTCCCTGTGATTACAGCCTGACTTCTCTGGCCATACACAGGACCCTTCCACAGGGGGGGG
>OOFB01014598.1:13329-32870 GCA_900323305.1 Trachyrincus murrayi | reverse complement strand
CCCCCCCCTCTCTCTCCCCCCCCCCCCCCCTCTCCCTCCCCCCACACACACACACACACACACACACACACACACACACACACACACACACACACACACACACACACACACACACACACACACACACACACACACACACTGGGATTAAGTGGTTAGTGTGCACATTAGCCCTGCAAAACAAGAGAGCAAGCAGCCTGCAGAGATATGGCTCCACTAGATTCATGAAGGAAGGTTAGCGATGGATTTGACCTCTTGGCCCCTAGGAGCCAGAAGAACCGGGTGTTGCCCCCCCGCCCCCCCACCCCCCCCCGAGTCATTGTGTCTTCCCATGCAGAACAATGGTGGACGGAGTAGGAAGCCTGAGACACACCCTGTGCTCAGGGTCCGGGACTCAGATGATGTCATTGAGTGTCCCTATTTAAAGCATTATAGCCTCCCTGCCCACACCCAGAACCAGAACCCTAGTCTTTCAAATGGCTCTACAAACCCTGTGGACTTAGTCACCATTTATTACACGCTAATAAGGTTATTAATGCTAGAGGAAGTGCCTTCTTAAAAATCAAACAGCACAAGCAGAGTCAACACAAAAGGCAAGACTATGAGGAACCAGTGACTTTGATAATAATGGTAGTTCCTCATAGTACTGACAGGTAAAAGAGAGCGGTATCGATAAGAACAGAAGTGTGTGGAAAGTATTGCGATTTAAGGTCATCACGTACAAAGGTTAGAACGTATGATGTGAAAAACAACCGCCCCTCCTCCAAAACAAACATCAGAGGATGATGTGGAGTCCAGACTGCCATTTCAGGAAATGACTCAGCCTGTTGTCCAAGGTTTCCAGGATCCATTTCCTGTTTCTCCGCCATGGGCTATCAAGCCTGGCTTAGGTGCCATGTCAGCTAGCGACCACCACCACCACCACCACCACCACCACCACCACCACCACAGTACAATACAACCTCAGCTAGCTACTGCAATACAGCACAGCTCCTGCTAGCCATCATTCACAGCATACAGCACAATGCAGTGACTGGTGTGTGGTTGTATCTGTATCGACGACGGTGGTGGTGGTCACCTGACCATCACAGGGCTCTTCTCAACAGGAAGAGAAAGTGAAACGGTAGGCATGTACCTGTAGTCACCCGACTGCCACGAGGTTGGTCTCACCCTGGGCACACAGATCAAAGTCTGCTCAACGTGGTGTGTGTGTGTGTGTGTGTGTGTGTGACTCACCAAGCCATTTCAGGTGTCTTGGAAATGTGGTGGTTAGCCTCAATGAGACTAATGAAATGTGGACCTTTTTCGGTGGAGATTTCCAACAAGGAGAAACTACAGGTAGTGGCCCACACCATAGTTTCACCACCAGGCAGTCATTACTGCATGCGACTCATGTTGCTCCATGAAGAAAGTCCCCAGACTCTAGGGCGAGAGCATCCAAGGCCTACCCTAACTACTGCTGGCCAAAAGGTTGATACGCATCACATTAAAACCGGTTGCAACTCGAATGCCACTGGAATCACGCTTCCATTATCGTTGAGTTCTTCATACTCAATTCCCAGGAAGCAGAAGCTCCTCTGTGTCTGTGTTCCAAATTAAAAAGCTGCAGCAGACCCACACACACACACACACACACACACACACACACACACACACACACACACACACACACACACACACACACACACACACACACACACACACACCTCTTCCTGTCTGGCTGGAATTTCCCGCTGACGACTGCTGTCTATCTCATAGCGGTCTGGTTGACAGAGCTTATGGAGATTAATACCATGTGCCCTACAAGGACCATGGAACTGGATTCAGCCAATCTCACATGCAAGAATGCTTTAATGGTCGCCAGCCTTAGTGATCAGAAAACGACATGAAGACATTATGTTACAGTAACAAGTAGGGATGCTAATTCTGACTGATAACCATCGCTCGCTAACCGGTAGACGAAAGTCTGTGACCCGTAAAAAGAATGACCAATGTTTGTTTTTCATTGGAAAGGAGGGCTGGCCCGAATGCATGCTCTCAAATTTCAAGCTTCCGATAATCGTTTCCGAAGGTATATTCGAATAGTTAAACAACTAAACCTGTTCAAATCCAGCGTTGTCTGAGTTTTGTCATGTGCCGACTGGCTATGTGAAGCCTGTGTGAGCATGTGCCCCCAGCATTATTAAATAAAACAGACTATTACTAAGGCTTATTACAACTAACTAACGATATCAGCTATGAGAGCACATGGTTACGATTAGCATATAGCAGGCTAACAGGCTATCGGTTTGTTTAAAGTGCTCCCAGTGACAACAAATCTTGACAGCTCCGTCGGTCTTGCCGTTTCTCAAAGTGGTACAATGTACTAGCTAGTGCTAGTACATTAACTGATAGTGTTAATCGGTTAACGGTTAAACGGTTGATCGTTAACATCCATAGTAACAAGCTGTAACTTGTAAGGAGATTGCAATACTAGCCAACTGCCATGAGTAAACTGTAGCTGGAGTTAGCCCACCACAACATGTAGCTAGGCTAGCAGTTAGCTAACAGTTAGCCAACAGTTAGCTAGCCAGTTATTCACAATATTTTAAACCAAAACACTGATCATGTCAGCATGTCTTAATTATTTGAAGACTACAAAGACTACTGTTTCAAGTTATAATAAAATACCAGAAGACTGATTTGCATATGATTACATAATCAAATAATAGATATTGACAAATCCTTGCAATTCCAATACAAAGACAGTAATCAGGGTCGACCACCTAGAGGTGGTCCCCGGGCTTCTCAAGGCGTTCCTTGCATTCCACACACGGGCCCCTGACACCTCTGGTAGGACTACCACTAATGAGACCTGAGGAGAAGGGAGGCTCAGAGGGTGTCCAACCCTGTGAGGTGTTAATCAAGTGCAATATGAGGCCGTTATGGTCAACATAATGACATGATGATGATGACATGACACTAATTCCTCTCAAAGAACACTTTCATCACAGGAGGTTTTTCAACATGCAATTCTCTTATCAATAGAACAAGGAGGAGAATGAGAAACTGTGGTATCTTGCTCGACCCGGGCTTGAGCAAACAGGATTTGATAGGACGATCATGAAGAGGGCAGGAATGCAGTCTGCACGGAAGCTAGCAGTTCAACATTGCCAACAAAATGATCAACCTGTGAAAACAGAGCTGTTGGCGGCCAGCCATCGGCCGGCGCCAGCAAAACAAGATGCATGTTTGAGATGCATTTTCCTGTCCCTTTAAAATGCAAACATTCAAATATTTTTGCTTCACAAAACTCGACCAGAACGGAATAACTCTGGCTTACACACGTGCGGTAACCTGTGTGGTTCTTGTCTGTGCTCGTCCTCCTGGAAGACCTGAAGCCCTAGGCATTTCATAAGCCCACATTCTCCTGGAAAATGTCTGCCTGTGTGTCCTGCCATAGCGGCAGGCACCACAACATGACCCACTAACCAATCCCAACGCCATGATAGTCACTGGACAACTTAAAGGGTTCAAAAACACACCCACCCAAAAATGGAGATTCAAGTCAGTTAACCAACATGTCCAGAAAACACAGCTACAGACGTTTTCATCCTACCAGAGGAATGTCTGAGGCCATGCAGCTGCTCCTGTTGCATAGCAACATGCGAGGTTTGTACCAAATAGAGAGAGAAACACGGCAAAGATACAGAGCACGCTCGGCCAACACAAAGGAAATTGATAAAGATGCAAGAAATGTTTTGTTTTTGGTGTGTCCTCGTTTTGCGCAATAGAGGTGTATATTGACTTCATTCCTTCAGGTCCACATGTGACTGAAACATGAACTAGGGTCTTCCATGCATTCAGCCCAACTCGCTCCTGACAAAAAGCGAAGGAAATCTCTGCTTTTGTAACTCTGCTTTGCCTGTATGGCCGCCAAACACCCCCTTGAACAGTAGCTACAGCAGCCTATCTAAGTTTCTGTGTGTGATTTACAGCGTATGAATTATTGGGGAGCTGAAGTAGGAAACGATACAGACAGTGGACCAAATGCTAAATATTATCTATGACTGTGTAGCAATGGAACTGGTTTCCATCTGAAACATGAGACTTTTGCAGAACAATGAATGCGTCTTCTGAAGAATAAATATTTATAGATTATTATAAGGTCATATACATTAATAACCAGACCATTAAACATTGGCAATGGCAATCATACTAGCAAATAAATCAATGTAATCTTGTTGGCTACTCCACAGTAAGTTACTAGGTAAGATAGACAACGCCTGAACCAATTCAGCCATACTGCCTGCTCTTCCTCTTTCAGCCTATCCCAGAGTTCACGTGTATCGGCATTGCTAGCAGCAGCCAATGGCAGGGCAACAAGGAAATGGTCTTGGAAGGCTGTCAGGCACAGGGCAGTGAATGACCATATATGGTAAAGTCTGCAGTCAGCATGACTCTACAGCAGCAGAGAGGCAGCTCAACTGTAGAGATCCAGGAGGGATGGGGAAAGACCTTTAGGTTTAGCACGTCCAATGTGCATTTCTTATTGCCTGTAAAGAGGATGTGGCTCAGCAGGTCATGTGTTTAAGAAGGAAGCAGAAACGGTGTGCGTGCGTGCGTGCCTCCAAAGGTTGAATGAATGGTGGATTGAGGAACCGGCTCCAAATCAAACACACACTCCAATCTGATGGTCCGTTTGTGTACAGAGGCCAGTGTTTGAACCGTGTGCAGGGAACAGGACTTCAGTGTCGGGGGGGACTTCATTGCTTTGTAGCGCGGCTTTACTGCACTCCATACTTTAGTGCATAATGGTGAAATAATGACACAGAGAGGCCTCCATTGTGCTAAATGGTGACCAACCCGTGCATGCTGTGTGGAAAAATGAAGATATTGTGGCTTCAGAAGACGATACACCAATCAGACTTGTGCTATGTCATGCCTGGCCGATGCAAATTAAGAGATTTTAAAGCCGCAGGAGTGATAAATCACAAAAGCACCGTGTGGCATTTCACAGAGACTCGATGCCTCCATGTGCCGAAGGCAGACCGAAATAAAGAGGAATCGATAGGAACGTCTCGGCCAGCAGAAAGGGCTAATGGCTTTCCTCTGCACTCCCACGGCTTCCTTCAAACGGAGATGAGGGAGGGGCTAAATGACCCGGGTGTCCGGCTAGGAGAAGAGGCAGGATGAGAATGAAAGGATGGACGACACCAGACCCACCAGAACCCCATGTGGTTCTGACAGCAGCAGCAGCTAGCTAACACCGCCGTGGCTGCGCTGAGTCACGGCGGTGCCTGACTCACTGAAAACTTGTCCTGCTCAGAACCACCAAAGTCAAAAGAACAAGACGGGACCTGTTCAGCTCCCCGGGGCTGGAGAAGACATTTAGGGACCGGTAACAACAGTGCACACAGACAAAGAAACAATTAAGTTGCAATAGAGAGTTCACCTCTGTAACTTACTGAACGCTTGTAGAACTAGAACTAGAACTACTACTACTACTACTACAGATTTGTGCATTTCAGGCTTCAGAAATTAGGCATAATCTGGGTCATATTGAGGAGGGGGTGTCACTTGCTGGAGTTCAGAGCTGGGAGCTGTGGGACAAAGGCCCCCAGCAGCTGGGTCTGCAGGCTGTGAGAGACCAGCCTGCGCAGATGGGCCAGCCAGCCAGATGCCCTCTTGTGCTAGGGGTGGGGGTCGGCTCAGGGTTGGGAGTGTGCTTTAAAGAAAGAGGGAGGGAGGGAGGGAACGTGACCCAACTGAAACAAACCCAACTGTAGCCTTCACTGTGGAACACGGTTCAGAACAGAATCACAGAACACTGAAACAATCTCATTCTTCCACCAGCAGACAACAGCAATAAGGGGAGTATTGAACTATGTAGGTCACTTACTAACAGTACTCAGTAATGCTGAGGAAAATATCACAACATATCGTCAATACCTCAACACTGACTATGTGAGGTGCTTCGGTCTCAGCTTGCAGCGTGGTAATTTATAATGTGTGTGCTAGAATGACCTAGAGAAATTTGGTTTCATTTTACTCCACTTGAAAAAGCCTAATTTAAAAAGACTTTTGTTTAATGCAACGCTTAAGATTCAAGACATTTAGGCTAGATCCCAACAGCCACACCCCAGGTGGTGTATAGTACCATGTATAAAAAAAACCATGTTGATATCAATGCATCTCCTAGCTAATTACTTAAAACCAGTTGGAATTGCAGTTTCTGATTGCCAAGGGCAGCAGAGTCCTGCTGGCGTGCAATGCAGTGTTTTGATAATGCGCTAGGTTCATTATTTTCTTCTGAGAACAGGACTTAGCATACATTAATGTCAGAGACCACTGAGACCAGCACCCCGAGGGTATGCTACATGCAGATGGGCCGAGAAGACAGACCAGTCATTTTGGAAGAAATACATGCACAGTTTGTGAATTACAAGCCAAGCGTGACCACGGCGTTCTCAACATGCGAGTTTGTGCTTCTGAATATTTAACACCTAAACACAGGCTGGTGAGATGAAGCTGTGTTCTCTCCTGGGCTCATTCCATAGACCAACACATCACAATAGTTGTATGTTTCGTGTCCGTGTTCCCTCTACGAGACTGCAGGGAGACTTTAAGAAAAACTCCACTATTCCACTAAAATGATCATTCACTTGTGATCTTCTCACTTGAAGAAATTGCCCCAGGGCTTTGCGTTACACTTTGAAAGTCTCTGCCGGGGCCATGTTTAAATCCAGTGGTGAATGCGGACCTTGTTCTGCAAACAGATCACTTCCCAGTGACACGGTCAGCCACAAAGGGCTGCTCATTGGCACCCACAGGGGAGGAGACCAGGAGAAGTGGTAAGCTAATCTGGCACTGGCTCCGTCTCTAGGCAGAGCCTCGTAAGATAAGATAACACGTTATTGATCACCAAAGGGGAAATTCACCAAAGGAAAGAAGGCTGACCTCTGCCACCCAACGTCTTGAACCATCAACCTTGAAATAATGCGTCTTACGCCTCTACCAACTGAGCTAACCGGGGCCTGGCCACTGAACACCAACAGTCAATATCAGGACATGTAATGGGCTTACGGTAGTAACCAAGACACATAATTGGTATATTACACAGCAATGGCCTAGAATGCTACCTGTGGTCTAGAGGAATGCTACTCATTACTACTACAAAGAGAACACCTGGTGGTTTCACAAAGTGCCTGACCTCTGCTACACCCTAATAACCCCAGAGCACTAGAAAAGGGCGAGGTTTGTCCTAAAGACGTGTTTACAGCCAAACACTCGCCTCGACCTGAGGGAAGTGCAACGCAGCCAACACGCAGCCCCTATAAGGACCATATATGGCGGTAGTATGATGCAGGCAGAGGCCTCTGCTCCAGGGCATGGCTGTGGTTCCTGTTGTGTACTGTACCTGTGCTTACGAAGACTGGATGAACCGTCCCTCTGGGGGTGGCTTAAGTGTTAGCTACACACAGTCAGCACTACTGCTGTTCTTTAGCAAGACAACTGGGGAATGCAAATGTTTATTTACTGTACAAACAGACCACGGCATGGTAAATGGTTACCGACAACGACACAGACCAAAATAAAGGCTTGTAGAATAGAGCATTATGGCGTCATGGATCATTTGGATATTTTTTGGAAAATCTCAATAAAATTAATTTCAAGGCCTTCAAAAAAAGCCTCTACCATAATCAAAACCCACAATGTCTTGTTCATCCCTGCAAAAACCCTCTGCAAAAACTGGACAATTAATCTGCATTCATGACTCAGTTTTTCCTTCAGTCATAGATTGACCAGAGTAGCGAGAGATACACAATGCCTTCAAAGGCTGGCATTACATTTCTCCCCCATATAACCTGGATAATCAGATCTTTCCACCGACTACGGACTAATCTTCAACTTGCTATCGAGGACACGGACCTAAAGAGCTTGTAGGAACTGGTAAGATGCAGCTGTGAAAAAACAACAACAAAAACTAGAGGCTTAGTCATAGAAATGGCATTTGCTCTTGTAGCGATATAGCTAGAGGCAGAACGCGGTGTGTTCCAACACATGGGCACTGGCCCACATCTGGACCGGTTTGGGATACTTTATTGTCTTTAATGATCAGGGAATGTTGCGTCACTATGAAAATCAATCTGTCAAACTCCATCCATGTATAATCCACTGGAAAAAACTATTTACTGTAGTTACAAAACTAGAAACCCCCGTGCGCCTGTACACTACAACTTTAAAAATGCGGTTGTTATGTATTCGAGAAACAAGGCAAAGAACTGAAATTCTTTGTTATGGTACGTGGCCAATGTGCAGTACTCAACGCGTAGAGTGCTGCAAAAGCGATGACTACTAATGTGAATAGTACGTGGCAGATGTTTGAGAGCATGCTAGAACATGCAGTGACCTCATGTGACTGCCTTCCTGGTTTAGACATGTAAAGTCCTCCCTTGTATTAGGAGTACTTATCTGAAACGGGACCAATGCAGTTTTCTGGGCTTGGTTCAAGAGCGGTGCTAAAACATGACAGGACTTTTACTTTCCAACCCCATTTCAAACTGATACCTCAACAATGTTCACCAGCATTCACAGCACCATCACATCCTCATAGAAAAGCCCCCCCAGACTTACCTTGGTCAGAGGAAGAACCAGGAATGCCCCGCCACCACTGGCCTCAATAATTATGGCAACAAATCTGGGGTTGACTGCACAGAAGGAACTGTCCCAGGTGACCCGCGACACCCGGATATCATCGTAGCATTGGTCATTCTTCACCGGCTGACCAAAGACATGACGGAATTTGCTCTGTCGTACAACTCGTCTGAACATATCTATGTGGAGAAGAGGGAAAAAGCAGAGAGAATATTAGGTTAGCAAAATAACCCTTTAGCCATTGAGAAACATTGTTTTGTGTCTCTTCTCAAAGTGTTCAAATATCAGTAATGCAAACATCCTCGTAGTATGTTTTGGGGTGCAGCAAATACACATTTGTGATTAATTACATATTTTTCCATATTTGTAGGGTGCTGATGCATTATCTACTACAATATACTACACTTGCACTTACATATATTCCAGAAAAAATAATATTTCAAAAGATTCGCAAGTTTTCTGAATGCTGATAGGCATAGGAATAAAGCCAGGGATATCCAAACTTCAAGGTGGTGTTAGAACACTTCACGCATATCGCTCACTGTCTGCACACATCCCCTAATGTGCCAATTAACCCAGAACCGAGGGAACACGAAGGTGGAGGATTGGGCCTGTGTATTGCCGTTTTGTTTGATACGCTTGGGTAACTACGACTTATTTTCTAGCTGTTTGATGTAATGGTGGTGATGTCACCTTTTTTGCAAGGCTGGTGAAAAAAAAACATTAGAAGAAATATTCAAAGCGAAATATGTTATACTTGCCAATTAGCAATTCTTGCCAATTAACAACAGTATACCCAAATGAAGTTTTCAGCAACTACTAGAAAATATTAAAACAGTACATTAAATATTTTTTTGTACAGTATGGAAATATGGCAACACATAAACCTGTTTGAATGCATGTAACCCATTCTTCTATTTTATCTTGAGAGAAAAGAAAAAAGAAAGAAAGGGATCACTCGCAAAGATAAAACCAACATCTTTTAGCTAGTTCAGCTAAACCTGCACTGGCAGACAAATTCAAACACAAATTCCATTAGGCAGCCTATAGTCTGGCTGACAGGAGGTAGGCTGTGGGGGGATCAGCCTATAGTGTGGCTGACAGGAGGTAGGCTGTGGGGACCAGCCTGCCATTGGCCGACTATTTCAGTCAGAATTCTCCTCCCCTTCCGCTATCTGCGTGTTACCGTTTTCAAAGTCCCCGTCGCTACATGAAGCAACCTCCGAGCTAGCAACCTACACGGCGAACATGTCAGGTTTTGACGAAGATTTGGATCAAGGCAGTAAAATAAGGCAGTAAAAGTCGTATCACAGTCGACATACGTCTTTTACTGTTTTATGTGGCGTTTTCTTTGGCGGGGGGTTCATCCATTTGAATGCCAACGGTTTCACCATAACAAGTCCCCCCCCCCCCCCCCCCCCGACACTATTTCGCAAGGACACCGTCGCTGCATCCTGGGTTAGCACCGCCCAAGACAATTGTGATTGGTTCAAATAAATACAAACAAGACAGAGTGTTTTTTCCCCCCATCCCAGAATGATAATGGGTTCAGTCAGACCTTTCTCCAGCGCTGGCCCACTGCTAAGACCAAGTGTGGAGATAGGTCTGGCTATGCGAGACTAGGCAGACTAGAATAATAACATAGAATATAATACAATAACATAGAACAGTCGTCGAGGAGAATGGAAAGCTGGCCTTAACATGAGATATGTCATACCAAAAAAAGCTGTCCTAGTCAAACCGGTATGACAAGACAACATTGAATACACTTCTACAGTGACTCCCAAACCCAACTGGGGACCACACGTGTTGCCGTGTGTGTGTGTGTGTGTGTGTGTGTGTGTGTGTGTGTGTGTGTGTGTGTGTGTTAGTGAGAGAGGAGGATGTCGCATATATAAAGTTTCCTATGGAAAACTAAAAATCATAGGCAGGAAGCTCTTCCTGTATGTGGGAGTTTCGTCATGGCTCCTAAAGCCTGCTCTTAAGAAGAAAAACAATTTAAGAGTGAATGTGTTGATAGAAAAACAGTTTACAGCCCACTTCACTTCATTAATGCGAAAGGGTATGGGTTCCTTGTCCTTTTTTGCCATATGATTCCCGCTTATCGCTTTTCAGTATCACAATGAATGAAGACATTTCAGATCACAAAATTCTGTGGTACGAGTTACTGATCATGAGAAAATGACCTACATTTCACAGAACGTCTTAACAAGTTCACGTTGCTACAAGTACAGAGCGTGATAGTGACCGCATGCCACTGATACAAGCAGACTTATGCTGGAAAAAACTCATCACATCTGACTGCACCACTGAGGTTTTTTTATATTTTTCCCAGAAAGGAAAATAAGACGTTTTCCTGCTTTCAAACACAAGTCTAAGGAACAGCGTCAGCTTGTCTGTAAAGACAACATGAAATGGAAATGAACGTTTTACAATGTCAGCTCATTTCTAAAACGGACATACATTTTGTGATTGGGTGACCGAGTCTTAAGTGGGCGGGCATTAACATTACACCCACCGTTAGTACTGCCATTTGGACCTCCTCCAAGTACTCACTATCAACAATTAAACCGTGAACAACGAACACACATGTATACTACACTAACACCCTAGTCCCGCCCTAATATCATGTCTTCCTTGTGAATGCGCAATATCATAGAAGAGGAAATTGTACTTACTATCCCAGCCAGGCCCATTATACGGGTAATTCAGGCACACATACACAGTCCTCGCTCATTATCGTCTATGTAGGCAGTGTCATAACAAACACGGTTGGTTATGGGACACATTTGGACACACACAGCCCCTGCCGCGAGTGAGACCAACTAGATTAGGAACACACTAGCGTCTTACTGTAAAATAACCTTTTTTTGGTGGACACATGACACTGCTGGAAGAATGTACATAAGACAAGTCGTTTTGTGACCGGGGTAACTGCACCCTCTTCTCCACTGTTGAGTTTGTTGGAGGGTCAGCAAGGTTAATACCAAAAACTACATAATCTTATACACACTTTCATGCCCTAATTTGCCACAGCGCCTTTCTTAGCGCACAGCGGACTGGAGTAGATCCTGACATTTGTACCCCAATGTACTGAAAACAATCGATTTTGAATCAGGTAACGTTTTGAATCGAATCGTGAAACCAAGAATCGAAATTGAATCGAATCGTGAGATACCGAAAGATCCACACCCCTACTAAGAATACCTTGAAACAATAGATGCAGGCCTAAAATCATTTTACTCCACATCGCAGCAGTGTATTTCATATATTTTAATATAGATCATTTAAAAAATACTCTTCTTAGCATTTTTGTAGCTTCCGCACATACCTCCTGATGGGTCAAAGTCAAACTCCTTGGGTATAATAACTGCCCTGCCTTGGCAATCTGAGGCTTTGATCAAACTAAAGTGAGGGCGTCTACAGCCTTAAATCACCCTCCATGCCTTGCCACAAACCCAGCTCACAAGCATGCACAATACTGGTATCAGTAAATGATCTGACATTAAAAGCCATTTGGTTTACTCAGGTTGACATACAGGAGCATGACAGGAGTCTTCACACTGAGGAAAAAGGATATTCAGCTCCATTTGAAATGTCTTATTCTTACCAGAATAGATTTGGCTTACCAAGTATTTGGATACAAATAATGTCTGAACAAGCCAACGAATACTGGAACATTGTGAATATTGGGGGAAAGCCCCGCCTTGGTAGAGGAGGATCAGGCAGGCGAATGAAGAAAGAGACCCCAGACATGTAGGCCTATATCTTTCCACACGGTTGTCCTCGCTGCATGTTAGGGGAGTTCAGCTCACACATTTGTGGTCGGCCGGGTGTGAGCCATGACTCATCATGACTGTAGCAGACACTTGGACTAGACTTTTCTGCCCGGTTACACTGCTCTGCAGGCCCAGCTTACCAACATGGAGGGGTTGCTTAGCAACAGGGAAATACCAGTCCAGGAATGTAAAAACAGAAAAGACAGAACAAATATATTGGGTCCCGTTAACGCAGTGCAATATGCCTTCTATGGCTAGAATGTCCAAGGGTCCAGCACAGCACTACTGATCAAAGTCATTAGCTGCAGCTGTTTGAAAAGCATTCCCTAATGGCTGCTTTCAGAACAAAACTCTGGAAACCCTGTTATACATAATTAGACCATTTACTCACAATGACAATACAATGCAAAACACATAGTCCCGTAGCAAGTAAACTCCACTGCAATCACCTACAGCTATCTGTTTAGTAAATACATTTGGCATATGGAAGATTGTGTTTTTTGGAGTGAACAACTTCATGAGATGGTGTTTTTAATCACAACTGCGTGAATATCCCTAGACAATGGGTGCATTCTTGAGGGCTGAGCTCCAGTCACACCATGCTCTCCTCAATGCACAACAGGGAAGGTTCAATGACTGTCATATGCCCTGTGACGGCCAGCCACTACCAGGAACCAATCACCAATCACCGCCCAACAATGGTTTCTAATGGAGGGGCTGGTCTTATGACAGAAACATTCACCTCCCCCATAATTACAATAAAATTAAAATATTTTTTCTAAACAAAGCCACAAAATGCTTTAAACAGGACATGATACCAACATATTAAATATAAATAAATCAATGCATGCACTTGGGTTCCTAATGGATTTCAGATCATCATTAGCTAGATAATGGCATGCAAAGTTACACTGCGACATTTTGCCCAAGCCAATACTAGGTCTTATGGTGCATTTTAGATAATAAAATCCAAGTTTATTGCACATTGCACTGTGAACCCCTTCACTGTGCTTTCAATGTGCAGTGAACTTCCCCATCACATGTACAGCTAATTACAGCATCCCACTGGAATTCAGTAGAAGCACGGCCCTCTGCCAGACCACTTTGCCATCACATGTGCTGTGCACTTCGTCACATGTACAGATGGACCACATGCTCATAGGAAACAGGCTGTTGTGTTGTTTAGTGGCATAAGGCTAACACAGTAGTCATTCAATTACTGTTCAACTGCTAGGACTCACCACACACTGTAACAAATACATTAACCTCTCAGAGCATTCCATCACATTTGTTTAATCAATGCATTCCCACTTTATTCTCCGTAATTCCAATGTAGGCTAAGCTAGGCTAGTACTGGAAATTCATATGCAAGGTTTAAGAGGAGGGTTGGGCTTCTAATGGAGATAACGGCATGGGTGTGGTGCTTGTAAAACATTGAGACATACACACTAGTTACGTGACGATTAGTTAAGGGTCTGTCAACCCTGTAAAGAAGATACAAGTTTACAGTTGACTGGGCTGGAAATGGAAGCAATATCATCCACACACAAAGTACACTGCATGCTCTGGTTAGCGAAAACAACACCATCGATAAATCCATCGAATAGTAAACGTGTTCGCGCGTAGGGCTGAAGGACGAGTCTCTGCTTGCTGTTGAGGGTTGGTTGCTACAGTCGCCGTGACAAAGGAGCAGTTGGCACACACATCACCGCACACACACAGAACACAATCCATCCAAGTCATAACATGCAGCCATAACCAGCAGGATCCCAACAAACAGAGAGAGGTGGCTGCTGCAATCTGTGAGCTTTTCATCTACCGAACAATGATTCTGATGTAAACCTGCTCACGCTAGGAAAGCAGGTGTGGTACGTCCGTACAGACAGACGATCGAGCTAACCACCACGATGGATATGCATATGCAGACAGGTCAGCAGGCCCACATACACTCTGGGTGGAAAGCAGTCGAGGTTGGTAGCTACCCTACTGTACCAGGTGGCTCAGTGGCGTCTGACGGTTGGCTCTGTACAGTTACAGTATATACCTGTTGTTCGATCCCCAGAGCCAGTGGAGCTGAGGCTGATGTGGCGAGACAGAAGGAGGACCACACTATGTATCTGCCCTCCGCCGATAGGCCCGGGACCACCGCGAGCCCTGAGGAAATGGCCCGCAGGAAATGGGAGCAGTGGGACAGAGCATCCCAGCATCCTCCTTGGCGGCTGTTTCCGTCTCCGCGGAGACATCGGACATTCCTAAAGGGGACATAATGGCCTTTGGCTGGCCGACGGGTTCCTTTTAACAGACGGCTAGTCTAATCACGCAACAAAAATCTGATATTAGCATGTGATGTTTACCTCAGAGGACGCTATAGGCCGTTATACGAACACATATGATCAACACTGCAGCCTCTTAGTCAACAGGAGCAAGTAATCTAAAGATGCAACAAACGGCAAGCTTTTAATCCACGCCTGCTTAAGGGAAGACTGTCAGAAGATGACTTTACAAACAGAACTGATGAAATGGTGCCTTGTATGAAATGTTATGCAAGGCTGCATTGAGGAAACAAGTAGAGTGTGATGAAAGAAATAAGATAAATAAATAAATGCAGGAAAGCTTGATTGTTTTCCATGTCTTTGAGGTACAGTGTTAAGAGCATGTCAGGAGGAAGTAGTCCTCGTGATGCGTCAGGGGTGTACAAGTCTAGACCATGACAAGAAATAATTGCTGAAGGTCAATAGTTTAAATTGCACCCTGAATTAAAAAGGGATAAGATTGAAAAGATACTTTGCCTGAACGGTCTCTGATCCCGTTATTTTAGGTTTCGTTTCCTTGCTTATGTTTTCCTAAATAATTCCGCCTAACATCCATGTTTCCAGTAGCACTGGAACATGACACCATTGAGGAAACCCAAAAACACCCTTTAAGAGACAACGTGATCGCAGTGGTCTAGAAGAACAGATTCAGGTACTACACCAAAAATAATTTACTATGAAAGTTATCAGGCCAGGATGAGTCATCACGTTAGTATGAGTAGGGTGTCCTAAATCACTTTTCACCTGATTTGAGCAAAACCAAAACAAAAAAAAACCTGATCCAATTACGCTACATGACATATTCATATCTGTACATACATTTAACATGCACTGTATACACGTTACACAGCACTGGATTCCAGTGCATTAATGCAAGACAGGCGACAGCCACTCACTTGGATCCAGTCCATATATGGTGATGTTCATGCATTCCAGTTAAGACTTAGCCCCATCTTGTCAAAGGCTATTTGTACTCCAACTGGTTTGTCAATGAGAGGACTGCAATGCTATGATACTACCGGCACACCCAGGGAGGTTGCCGTGGGGAAGGCAGTGCAAGACAATGTCACACAAAAAGAAAAGGCGCCTACATTCGCACAAGTGCACAGATGGACTACTGGGTCAATATATCTTCCTGGAGAATCTTAACGGGGAAGTCTGCTTTATCAGAAACAATACAATACAGCAACTAGGTCAACTACACTACACTAGTCTAGTCTACCTTAGAAAGCTAGTGTTATGATAGATGACACTAAAAAGGTACTTCCATATATATTACTGTATGGTATTGTAGCCTCTACATTATCGTTATATGTGGTATTGATAATGGCAGGAAATGTACAGAGTTGATATGGTTATCTTCTCTCTGGGCTATGTGCTTCATTGTCCACTTGTGAATGAGACGTTGCATTAGGTTACATAACAAGAGGAAACAGAGCCAACATGACGTTGGAAGATTTTCTGCCCCAGAAGTAATATGCATTGAAATCCTCGCCTAAACACATTACATAACAAACTATGATCACTACTCAAAATAACTCAATTCTTCTTTATCACAGAGCCAACTTCTTTTTTTTAAAGATCCTAAATCACGCCAGCTCAGATGAAAACATTGTTGTGTTTTGACCACGTTTTAAACATTCATATTTCTGATCACTGGGACGCCACCATCAGTCAAGTAAGCCGTCACCATCGCCATTGCAAACTACATTGCAAGTGGCAGGGGTCACACAGCACTTGCCTCATAACAGGAAGGACTCGCTCGGTAGCAATAACACCTAGCCGTCTAGCCAGGGGCTGCAGGAGCAGGCAGAGACCATGACCCTTCAGGCAGAGACAAACTACACCCATCGCATGGAATGCTGCACAGTAGTTGGCAATGTAAAAAAAAAAACACATTTTGCAGTTAACCTCCAAGAGATTATTTTGTAAGCCCAGCTAACAAAAACAGCCATGTGCGTTTCCTTTTTCTACCCTATAACAGACACTGCCTAGAGCAGCGAGTGTGTGTGTGTGATATATATATATATTTTTTAAATGGAGTGTTGTCATTATTACACATCTGCTAGCGCTAAAGCTAAATCGTATTAGAGAGCCACAACAAGCGTTCCCACAGTCTAGAGCCATCCTCCTGGTGCATGGCTGGCTGGCCCGGGCCAGAGCTCTGCGCCCCAGTGCTCTCCATACACACCAGCCGCCTTTTGTCACCAAGAACGCATGAAACACCACCTAAATCCCCTTCCTGTAGCCAAGGCCACGGACCACCATTGTAATCAGATTCCAGCTGCATTCCACTGCGTTTTTGCGACAATGAGATAAGGTGGTGTTCACCTCTCACTGCCTTCCAGCTCCCACGCCGCCAAGACACCATGTGCCACTGCCAGGGATCCATGGGATCCATGGGATTTTGTGTATTCTGTTTTTGTGCATTACATCTTCAAAGGGACATGAGCTTTGCAAATACAGGAGTGTGTATACAGGGGGGGCTACATACGTGCTAAACTAATGTGTGCGTCTACAGACAGAGCTATCTACTACAGACATGTTTAAATTACTTTATCTACAGCTCATCCTGATTTGGTATATTTTAAGGACTACTTTAGAAATCTGTACCATGTTTACTAAGAGTTTGCTTAATTGTTGAGGTAGGGAACCACAGAACTTTTCAAAGTAAATGACCAAACAAATACAAAATAATAAACGAATAAAAAAAGTACATACATGCTTTATAGTATTTTATGTATTTATGTATATGGTACATTGGCATTCAAAGTTAGTACTTAATTGAATACAATATAAAAACTATACAAGTATATTTAGTATTCCTGAACTGGATAGAATGGCCCAGTTGTGTCCAAATCTGACCAATCAGACCAAGCCTGAAAAGAAGCCCTGCCCCTTTTCCCCATGTCAGTTGCTGCCCCTCCCCCAGGCCCCCGCCCCCAGGCCTCAGCCACTGGTCCATTTCACCAGATGTTGTCCAAGGCCCGCCTCGTTGGATCAGAGAAATAAATAGCAGAGATAATATTTGAGTCTGTGTACCCGCTATTGGTGCAGGCTTACAAGCTTGGAACAGCGTCATATCATATATATATAGAGTGATGTTAAGCATCGCTCTATATAATATGATAGGCCAATAGATGTCCAAGAAACCTTTAAGCTGGATGTAACATCAAGAAAGAAAGAAACTTACTGCACACACACAGTTGTACACATGTGGATAATAATCAGTTGGATGCAAGCAATAAGCCCATGATCCATTAATGGTATTGTGTCATCCATGTTACATAGAGGATGAGGACAGGAAGGAATGAATGAGAACATTCATGAATCATTGATTGACTCGAGGATTAAAGAGGACTAGTTCAATGAATTCATTAGATTACACAATTATCTCAATGTAGTCTAATTATATGTCAATTATTCATAGAAAAACACATCGTGTCTGTTGTTCAGAGTAGGATATCGTATTTGACATAGTAGTGACTATTCGGTGGACTGAGTTTCATTTTGTGTCCATCTCAATAAAAATCCACTAAGTGGGTGCCAATACTTGGGCACAGTATGGTATGCTACCATAGCTACACTGTGTTGCACCACATCGAGACGTTCTTCGTTTTATTTTTCAAACTCACTTTAAACCTCCCCACGCTACCGCTTGCAGAGGAGCCGGGCCAGTAGAAAAGCAAGTTTAGACTTTAGTCAACTATTCTGCAAATGTTTGGAATTCATAGCCGTGAGGTGTATAGTCAAACTAAACTAAAATCACAAGGTCAGGCTACAGCCTAGTGGGTATTCATATATGATATATGGGTCCTGTTCCAAACATGACGACTGACAGCCATCTTGCAGAGACACGACCTGAGATGTGGAGGAATGCAAGATATTTCAATGGAGGTTTTGCAACGTGGAACAGCACTGGAAATGCTCATTTTCTTTTTTCATTTTGTAGCGACGATAAAAGCATTCTACCAGTATGGGAACTACAAATGTAAGCATCCAATTCCTAAATTCAACGAAATACAAGTGTAGGATTTGAAGTGCCATTTAGAAAAGTAAGATCTCTATATTTAAATTTGTTTTAGGGCTCATTAGTCAATGCTGTATGTCAAAACTAAATATAATAGATCAATTAATCAATCAATAAAAGCTTTAACTTTAAAACATGAAACCTCAATAAGTGATCACCTAAATATGATAACCTGGCTTACCAAGGCTAAATGAAAACAACCATAGAACTTTAAGACCCATACTAACCACATAACATTATGACCCATACTAACCACATAACATTATGACCCATACTAACCACATAACATTATGACCCATACTAACCACTTAACATTATGACCCATACTAACCACTTAACATTATGACCCATACTAACCACATAACATTATGACCCAAATCAACCATATAACATTATGACCCAAATCAACCACATAACATTATGACCCATACTAACCACTTAACATTATGACCCATACTAACCACTTAACATTATGACCCATACTAACCACATAACATTATGACCCAAATCAACCATATAACATTATGACCCAAATCAACCACATAACATTATGACCCATACTAACCACATAACATTATGACCCATACTAACCACATAACATTATGACCCATACTAACCACATAACATTATGACCCAAATCAACCACATAACATTATGACCCATACTAACCACATAACATTATGACCCAGACGCTGCGTCCTGGACAGTAAAATGACAGGAAGTGAAACTGCCAAGCAGGAAGTGATGCTGGGTATATGCGTCACTCAGTAAGGTACCGTGTTTACT
>OOFB01014586.1:14476-24610 GCA_900323305.1 Trachyrincus murrayi | reverse complement strand
AAAGGAAATGGGGGGGGGGGGGGGGGAGCTTATAGCGAGCGGGAGTGGTCAGGGACCTTTCCCGCCGCGGCTTTGTCTCTTCTGGCCGATGCAATTAGCGGCCGGCGCGGCGGCAGTGACACGACCGCTAACCGACGCACGTCAGTCCGTTTGTCACTGATTGTCATTTTCAGTCCCTTTTCTGGAGCAACAACTGTCTCTCTCTCTCTCTCTGTCTGTCTGTCTGTCTGTCTGTCTCCCCCTCACTGTTGCTCTATCTCTCTCTTTCTATCGCTGCTCTTTGCGCTCCCCCCACCCCTCTCTCTCTCTCTCCTTCTCTTCCTTTCTATCGTTTTCTGCTTATCGCTGACTCTCTCTCTCTTTACACTCCATTTCCCTTTCTCTTGTTCCCTTTCTATCCCTCTCCCTTTCTAGCTCTCTCTCTCTCTCTCTCTCTCTCTCTCTCTCTCTCTCTGTGTGTGTGTGTGTGTGTGTGTGTGTGTCTGTCTGTAGTTTACCTGTAATGGCAATTTGACTTTCAACCACTCACTGTTGATAACAGTCCCCTTTATGTGTGTGTGTGTGTGTGTGTGTGTGTGTGTTTGTGTGTGTGTGTGTGTGTGTGGGCGAGTGCACCGAGAGAGGGAGAGGGGAAAGACTGAGAGAGATACATATAGACTGTATTGAGAGAGAGAGAAGGGAGAGAGATATTGAGTGAGAGATGTATAGATAGAGAAGGCAGAGAGATCAAAAAAAATCAAGCAAGATATATATTTACTGTGTATATATATCGAGGGAGTGAGTGTCCACAGCCAGACACTGTGCTCAAGTTTCTGTCGTATAAAGAAGCTACTGCAATGTGTGGTGTCTTATGCGTTATCGAAAAAAAAAAAAGCTAAATTATTCTTTGACTCTGTCTTTAGTGCGTATGTTCGCGAGGTCTCGTCTGTTAACACAAACAACCTTGGCAAATCTCCGAATCCATAATAAGACAAATTTTCCCCCGAATGTGAAACGGAAATTTGCTAAATTCTATCGGAAATCTGGAATTCTATATGCCAACCGATGAGATCTCTGCATGCGTTCTTGACATAAAAACAACTTGAAATAATCAATAACGAATTAGAATTAGGTCATTCAGCAAGTCATTTATTACATGGGCTTCCCATCACTTTATGATGAACAAGTTGAGTTGAGTAAAGCCTATTTAATATTAGCATGCGTAAAATACTAATAATAATACTAAGAAACTATAAATAAGGAACTATTCATCTGAAGGGATGAAGATGAGGGGAATTTTGATCAGAATTATATATGTATGTATTTAGTTTTAGCACACTTGTATCCAAAGTGATTGATAGTGAATTATAATTATACACATTTTTTCGATACAAAAAAGGTACCTGTGACAGCGTCTTGCTCAAGGATGGATACGGGACATTGGGAATCGAACCCAGTACTTTTTTTGGGGCTGGGAGCCTTTGGCCTTACACACACCCGGTTATGTGTGTGTGTGTGTGTGTGTGTGTGTGTGTGTGTGTGTATATAGTCAACATGGCTTTACCTTTTGCCTTTGTGGAAAAGCCACGTTCCAGCATAATTTGATTGACATCCGTCGGAGCCAATCACATAGCCAGGGTAACTGATATGGGTGTGTCTGAATACTATTATTGTCCATCATAGAGTCAGCACTTATAGCTGTAGAGTTGATAGCAACCTAGCGTGTTGCTACACGCTCCCCGGCAGGTGTCTCGTCAGGTGCACGCGGTGTTGCTTGTCCTTCAAGTAACCAGCCATCCACCGCTAGATGAAGACGGGCAGGCGGAGGGGTTGGTGGTGTTTGTGGGAGATTATTCGTGACGCAGAGTGAAAGCGAAACTCTTTATTTAGGACCGTGGCAGGTCGGCCTGACGGCAGCGGTGGGTTCATGTTTTCTTTAGGTTTTTTTTACATCATTTCTTTTGACATTTTTATCAATTTATTTATTTATTTTCAAATGTAAAAAGTCAAACTCTATGAAGACATTAAGGTGGTTTTCGGTCGGCATTTGGGCCTGTGGCTTGCTTTGTTCCACGCTGAAGATTCGCCTTTAGCCTGGGATCACTGTCTGTCTTTAACTGCTTAGGTGATTCAGGAGATGCTTTTAGCCAACCTGGACGGTGAACCATATAGCCTGGATTTTTACTTTCATTTCATTATCCAGTTGTTCAGTTGTTCAGTGCCACTTGCACTCGGTTGTTAAGTGTACTCAAATACAATTTACATGCACGGACTACTTTAGTCATGAACAAATCACCTCTCGAAATCGTTGTGGAAACGAAACATACAACTAAGGTCTAGTGGACGTAGTATGTTTCTCTCTGTTTGAACTTTAATTGACTTTTCTATTCCTCGTTGAGCACATATGTACATACAACACATACGTAATTTCACACACGTAAAATGACACCTGTACATTAATCATCCATACAAATTGCCTACATAACATGATTATACAGATTACAATTAAATACAAGTAATTGCAATTAGTTACGTCAAGTCCACAGCCTTATTTTACAAATGTCTATTAACCAACACTTTCATCCAAAGCCACTTACAGTGATTTCAGATACAGATCACTGAGGGGGCCTTACCTTAAAGACGCCCACCGCTGAGGCTGATCGAACAGATCTAGTACACAGAACACGCTCGCCACTATGGCCGATACATCTCCTGCTACACTTAAAGACGAATGCAAGCAAGAGAGAGAGAAGGGCAGAATGGAGGGAGGAAGTGAAAGAAAGGAGGGATGAATGAAAGAGAGAAAAAGATCAGGAAAGAGGGGAAAGAAAGGTATAGTGAAGAGAGGGAATATGGAAAGAAACGACAATGTTTTTCTTTTGTTACGTCTTTTTAAGATGTCTTGGCAGTAGTGTTTCATCATCCACGCCAATGAAGCAAATTGAAATGAATTGAAATTAAAGAACTACAGACGGAAGAAGAAAGAAGGGAAAGATAGAGAAAAAAATATAGATGACAGATGGATAGATAGATGAATTGATGATGTATTGATTCTTCTCAGACTGGACCAGTTCCATGCTCTGGATATGTCGTCTCACTCTTTGTCAAGAGTTTAACTGGCAGCATGACAGTTAAGCCGTAAGACTCCAAGGCTTACCTGTCCACCAAGTGGACATCGCAGTTTTCCATTCAGGCCGCTCAAATATTCACCGGCGTCCACAGGGGAGAGTAAAATATTCACGCGATGCGTACACATTACGACATAGCGCATGGCTCCTCTGAGGTCTATGAATCAATTCAGGGAATGATAATAATCGTATATGCTCATGCGGTTGTTTCTGTTCAGTGCGAGTACAGTACATTTAACATTGACTACGTTTCGATCATTTTTGCAGGAGTAATCGCTGGGGAATACAACTCGCGCCAGGAGTTCAGGCGATGAGCGGACGAAGGGGTTTGCTATACAGCGGGGTTGATGAGTAGATGGATGGCAGGTGTGTAGATGAGCAAAGGGACCAGGGGAGAGGGCCAGACACACCCACACCAGCCAGACAGGGGAGCACAGGGGAGGGCTGAAAAACGCTGATTCACGGCCTGGCCATGACACTCCGGTACGCTGTTAATAAATAAATCACCAGGTGGATAGGAAAAGAAAAGAAAAAACACAGTACAGCAGTTAGATTGAATATCCTGTAATGCAAGTTTTCTTTTCTCGCTGCCGGCTAAAGTTCAAAGCAAGTTCAATTTTGAAAAGAAAATTGTTCGGCGTGCTTTCCGTGGCGTAGCTGATGGCTAATTCTAGCTAGTCCCCTCATTGGGAATCAAGCTAATGGTAATGATATGCGCGGTGAGTCAGGAAATGTTTTAGGTGCGCCATTTCATGGGCTGGAAAGAATTAAGTACAACATCTTTGTCTTTTCTCCAATCTCTCTCTCGCTCTCTCTCTCTCTCTCTCTCGCTCTCTCTCTCTCTCGGGGATTGCTAATAAAATTAAACACAACCACTATCTCTCTCATGCTAGCTCTAATGCAAAACTATGTGGTGGAGGGGAGGGAACGCTAGGCTACGCTTAGCTTCACGTCTTCGGCTGACAAAAAAAAACAACAGACAATTACAGCTGTTCCTCGTTTGGGGCTTACTCTCCCGAGAGCTAATCACGTTAGGTTCTCGATCAGGATAACTACGCTCGTATCAACGCACATCTAAATACGCACAGCATATTTAGTTCTCATTGGCCTCTCCCTGCTCCGATTTCAGCAAAGCATTGCCTTTTTGCTTCGGCTCACTTGAATTGTATTTATAAATTTTCATTCCGTTTGAAATTACATGCATTACTCGAGAGATGAGATGCTGTAGCTGTAATGGCCCTGCCTAATAAATGCAGGGTCATTACAGGGCCGCATTCAAACAGCCACTTTTCATCCATTAAAAGGAAGTGAGCGATCTCCAGCGTTATAGCAATCAGCTGATTCAGCCCAAGGCAGAGAGCATCATGGGAAAATGTTCAATTGGATGATTAATTAGCGCATGACGTTAGCCCGAGCTGCGACCAAGGTTGGACCATCTGAAGTTTTTTTTAGTTTTTTTTCACACAGCTGTCATCTGGCGTCTTAAATACATGTAAAGTGCAAGTTAAAGTTAATGACATATACATTAAACTTAATTACTCATTGGAATACATTGACACTTTTTGTCTTTCTAAGTGGCAGCCATGATAAGAGCCGGTCAAATTCTCTAAATGCTAAGGAAAGGTCCTTCAATGCTTCCTTTCTTATCTCCTTTAGCATAGGGTACACTGGACCATCCTTTACGAAAGGAAAGTCCCACAATTCCTTGCGGCAGCAACATTTAATGCAACGCACAATTCGGAAGTTCACGAAAACAAACGATCAACATGACCGACAAGGGACACAGATCATCATGTAAACAATCATACTAATTGGGATTCATGTGATAAATATGAGTGGACAGGAGGGTGAGCAACCAGTCTCAATGTGACACGTTTCACTTTTGTGACTGGTAGCCTATATTCATTTTGTATTTAATTTCCAACCTTGGTAATGAAGTAATATTCTCCACCGGGTTGTCCACGTTTATAAAGCCTGCATGAAACAACACGGTAAGAACGCACAGGGCGAAGTATATAAGATCTGCTTTTAGTAGTCCATCTTCTGAACATTATAGTTTCACCACCACGGCAGACCCACGTCCATAACACCCTCCGTCGCATCATGACGTAGCCTAGAGTAAGTGCAGTCAGATTATCTTAGCACCGCGGTTGTCTTTTCCTAAGTCCTTATGAATTCTCCTTCACGTCTTTCCTTGACCTCATGACGTTTTCCATCAAGGACAAGAAAAATACATCTTTTTAGTATTCGACCACAGTCTATGTTCATGTGGGTGTAATGTAGCATATGGCATTAGCATAGAGCGAACACACAGTTTCCTACGACTTGTGTTGTAAATATACACAACAAAAAAAAACATACTCCAATTGCTCAGCGATGAGCGAATAACAAGACATTTCCCAAAATTGCTCCTTCAAAAATCTTTGTTGGGAGGTGTACACTGTCAACACTTGCATTACCAACCAACCAACCGAGGCTGTATTATAATATTCATATTGAACTATTTAGCAGATGTTTTTTATCCAAAGCGACTTACGGTGATTCTTTTTTCATCCAGGAGCAGGTAAGGGGTTAGGGGGCATCTCGCTCAAAGACGCCTGCGGGTAGGGGGAGACCGCAGACATCTGGGATCCAACCCAGAGCCCCCTGACCGTTAAGACTACGCCTCCCCGTCGTGGCTTAAGGCTTCTCTGTAGCACAAAGTCTGGTGAGAAAATCCCCAGGCAGAGGGGACTGGAACTCGTGCTCCATCCCCGAGTCTGTGCTATGTTATTCAGTAGGAAAAAAAAAAATAACAACGCGTAATCCTTTTATGAAACAATGAATCATAGCACACTTGGTAGTCGGATTACCACACGCCTTCCTTTCTGGGTGTGTGTCTCTCTGTGTGTGTGTGTGTGTGTGTGTGTGTGTGGAAGAGTGTGTGAAGGCATAATATCCAGTATCCAGGTGGAACTCTCTGGCAGATCCGTCATGGTCTAACCAGGGGCCTCATCTCTTAGCCGCTACTCACACAAGAGCTTACACCGTCAAGTAAAAAAATGTGTGCGTATGTGTGTTAGTGTGCACCTGTGTGCTAGTGTGTGTACCTGTGCGTGTGCACGTGTGTGTGTGTGTGTGTTTCACTGCACTAGCCAGGATACTCTAGGTATTCTCCCCCCCCCCCCTAACTAAAGCTCAGTGCTTGCCATGAAAAGCTTACCAGGCCACTTGGCAAGAAAACGAGAAAGTAGGAAAGGCAGGAGAAAAAAAAGGTGTATTCTCAGTGGAGTTCTTGGTTGTGTAAGTCGCCTGTTCCACAGTTTCAAAATATCCATTATTATTATTAACTGTTTCACGATGAGATGTGAGCGTGTTCATGAATGTGTGTGTGTGTGTGTTTGTATGTATGTGTATGGGTGTGTAGTCTGTGTGTGTATGTGTGTGACTTCATTTGTCTACATTTCTTCTAAACCTAAATTGGCGTAGCTCCTTCAAGATGTCTCTAATAGATATTGTCACAGTTTTGTGATGCGTATAAATTGAAGTGTGCTACTTCCTCTTCGATTCTAACGTATCGGTTAGTCTTTCAAATGCGTGGCGCCGGGACAGGACAGACGAGTGTTTGGTGTTTGACTCCCAGCAGAAAGTGTAGTGTAGTGTGTATATCGTTTGTGTCACACAGGTGTTTTCGGTTTAAATAGCGATAGCGAAAGTAGTAGCAGTCAGAAAAAAGAGAACACAACGTTCTTAACAAAAGTATGTCATCTATCTCTGCACACATCCCATACACACACACACACACACACAGTAAACCCTGTGTCACATCATTAAAAAAAGGCAGACACAAAAAAAGGTAACACATTTAAAGAAAAACAACTTAATTACGTCTGTAATATCGTGAAATCCGTAATTCACTTCTAATTGTGTTATTAAGGGTTATCAAGGTGTGCATTAAGCATCGGACAATGATGAGCATCGCAATCTGACGTTATTACCGTCTATCGATTTCCTTCTGTTCCTTCACACCGATTTAACCAATCTATTTTCCCTCCCGGCTACGTAGCCAAGCGGGTGACCGATTACCATACACTCGCGTGACCAAGCCAGGGCACTCACTTTACGGCGACGGTGCCTACTGCCAGCGTTTCGGACTTTGAGGAAGTACAGACTTACAAAAAACCAGGACGGGCGGGATTCAGACCACACTCCTACAAATACAGAGTCTGAGTTTATTAGCTGACTTATACTTTTTGACATTTTCCTGACAAGATATTGGGTAGGTTTGTAGTGGATATGTTACGGTTATTTTAAGATTTTAGATCCTGTTGTCCAACACTTTAATCAAATGATTCAGGCACAACCCACCAATGGGCATCGATGAGTAAGATGCCTATAAACCAGGCCCCTTAAAAGGCCGTAAAAATCCTTTTTTGTATTCAATACGGTGTAAGTTTTGCTTTGTACCGACGTGTCCCCTAAACGTGACATTTATTAATTCACTCCACGATAATAGTAATAGCATTCGTTCATTTCAAAACGGGAGTTCGATGTTTCGGTCAATTACACAGTGAATGTACAGCGAAGTTCTTTGTTTGCCGGGGGGGGGCGAACGATTGATACACTACACAACACACAACACAAGATACTCTGGCACTTACATGATGGAAAATGGTATTTACCCATGTGTGTAATAAGAAACTTATTTCCCTACAACTTGAAATACTGACGGGACCCTTCTTGGCGGAGGAAGAAACGTTTCTCTAAGCATGTCGTAGGGTTTACAATAATGGTTTTGTTCTTTCTGTCACCATTTGCACATTACACATCAAATAATTAGATTTTGTCAAATAGTGATATTGCGAAGGAGGTATGTAATATAATGTATATAATGTACGCCACCCGAGAGACAATTTTGTTTATTCCATGTTTTTTTTTACTGAACTGTTTATTTATTTACTCCAGTGTAATATAGTGTGACTATATGCTGCGTTCGTTTATTCGAGCTACAGAAAACCATGAAAACAAGACAGATGCTCAGGCTTATATAGCTAACGTATTAGCTAGCTAACATACTTACAAATGTACTCTTAAAACAGCTAATGACGACATTAACGTTAAATCATATGGGTTTAACCGACTGCTGTGGTGTGCTGATATGAAAAATCTAAAATGTGTAAAAAATGTCTTTTGAATTCATTAAATTTGAGGTCTTTGAAGGGTCCATTACGTACTGTTGGCAGTGTGTAACGTCCTGTAGATTTGTGTGACAGTAAACTTACTCCCGGACTTTTCCAGAACATTTCTCATTTCTACAGGGACGCGTGCTTGATTGAATATCCGCTGGCGGCAGAAGTCGTTATTGCACAGTCGAGCAGAATTGAACGAATAAAATAAATATTGGACCGCGTAACAACATGGTGAAAAAAAACGAGGTACATAGCCTAACATCGTAAGCGGCAGTGAGGCGAGCGACAAAATGCAGAGTTCTTTGAGTGCAAACAAACTTCACACAGGGTACGAGTCTCAAGTATTGTTGTGGAGACTATTCTAAACCACGGTATTACACAACTGTGGGGGGCAGGATATTGTTGTTGCTAGGGTGTCTGACTTCCAGGCAAAAGGCTGTGGGTTCGAACCCTCAATGGCCACACTCTACCTGTAGGCATCCTTGAGCAAGATGGCCCCTAACACACACACACACACACACACCTCTGTGTCACCACCCTAAACTCAACAAAACAACTTGTTTCCCAAGGCCAACACTGCATCACCTTTAATCAGTTTGTCTTTCGCTTAGGCCACATGCTGGTTAAGTTGGATTCGTTTCTGTAGTGGTTGATTAGCTTGTAAATGTGAAAGCTATTTTGATTTTCAAGCCATGGCTGATCCTCAGTTCTAGTGGCCAAGCGGAGCGTGCACACTGCACACGCGTGGCTGGCATAGCAGAGCACACGATCCAGCCTACCGGATGACGCCCAGTATTGTGGACAAGGTCCAAGCGTAGGCGGGCTACAAGATTGACTTCCCCTCTAGTGCAGCTAAGCAGAAGGCCTTCGACGGTGCATCTGTGGAGAGAGAACAATGTCAGGGACACTTTTAGACCCGTCACCCCTACTTCAGATTTTGCACACTCACAGCAAGGCTGTTTGCCTTCCTGGAATGGAGGACTACTACCAATACTAATAATCAATATTGTGTTACACAAATGAAGAGATTCAGATTTGGAGTAATTCTCCATCATTTATTATGGTAACGATGGAATGCAACATATGAAGGCGATAGTTTATGAACGCCACTGTTCTTAGTCACACATATTTAATCTAATTATAGTGTACACACTCATACCCAGGGCCTCTGGCCCTCTCAATGCCTACATCATTTATAGTTAATAACTTAGTGTGTAAATATAGGTTAATTCATGCTTTGTTTTAATTCTTCTTGTTCAATATCTTGTTCATATTTTGCTTGTATCGTGTTGCTTTATGTCTTTTATGCGCCAACCTCACCGAGTCACTTTCCTTGTATGTGCAAATATACTTGTCACTGGCACGACCTCCTCACCATTTGGAAATGAAAGAGATAGCTCCCTGTGGTGTTATTGAACTAAATTAAATTCCACAAAACGTATAGGCCTACATGTAAGAAAACAATCCATCTACATCTATGTGTGTCAATATGTATGACGTATGTAATAACTTTATGCCCATATTTGGTCTTCCTATCGACATTGAGTGTTAACCGACCTGTCAGCGGGACCAGGAAGTGTCCGACTCATTTTATGTGAGTGCTGATGAGGCAGTGAAGGCGGGGGGGGGGGGGGGGGGGGGGAGGGGGGGGGGGGGGGGGGGGGGGGGGGGGGGGGGGGGTTTTTTCCCTTTTTTTTTTTGGGGGGGGGGGGGGGGGGGGGGGGGGGGGGGGGGGGGGGGGGGGGGGGGGGGGGGGGGGCTGAGTCTGTCTGATTGTCGTGCAGGGTGGGGGGTCTCAAGACACACGGTTTTCGCCAGCCCCCGTAGAGTCGGGAGGGCAAAGATGTTTTTTTTTATAT
>OOFB01014581.1:2864-13553 GCA_900323305.1 Trachyrincus murrayi | reverse complement strand
GGGGGGGGGGGGGGGGGGGGGGGAAACAGGCAGCTATGGAAATGTTTTATAGCCAAGCACAGCCAAATGAGGCCTGATTTGTTTGCTTCATCTTAAGGAATCACTTCCTGTACACAGAAGATACCCTGCGACTGCTCAAGACCAAATGAGCTTCTCGTGGTGAAACAGACGTTCCTTTGTGTTTAGACGCTGCATTTCTCTGTTTATATTGGGCCGGGAAAGAAAATCAAAAGCACACTGAAAGGGACCTGGCATAGGTTTAAACCATGGCCTATATTAAGAGCAGTAGGAGTGACGGCATCTCTTGGCTTTTACACTGGCACCGCGGCCTAGTGGTTAACTGTTACCTCTTGGTGGCTCAGCTTTCTGGTGGCTGGGTCTTACCTCTTTCTGCTGCCGTTCAAGTTCCCTCATGCGGATGTCCCTGGCCTCCGCCCGGGCGGCCCTCTTCGCAGCCAGCCTGGCCTCCGCCTGGGGAAACAAGGGCATAGACACGCTTGTTAGCCACGTGTGGAAACTGGAAGACTTACCATCGTCAAGGGAACCGCCCACAATGAAGAATAAGAAGTACGTTTGACAGGCATGAATACGTGCCTGACCCAGGCGGGTGAATGGGAGCATTGGCCCACGGACATACGTCTTCTTTCCTCCTTAGTCAAAGTACGCATCGTTAGTTTGAGATTAGTTTATCGCAAATTGACCTGCACTTTTATCAACCCATTGACAAATATGAGCTACAGCGGGCGTTTCAGTCAAATACTATTAATCAATAGCTTTAATACTACTATGAGTCATACATAGTCAGACACAACACACAGACACACACAGAAAACCAAAGACGCTGTCCTACTTTTAGGAGTCATTTATTCTCTCATACCTGGCATTCCTCTATAGCTATTCCACAATAGCACAGCAATAAATCTGAGCATAATTCACTGCAGACATTGACCGACAAGACCATATACTACAGTTGGCTGTTGGCAGTTGGGAGTCACAATTCCAGAATACTGTGGTGCAACGAGAGTTCCTGGGATGTCTCATCACCACCAACATGTGCTAACCATCAGCTCCAGGGAGGCTAATTTAAGGACCCCATGTAGCGTCAATGGTGAACAAACAAACAGACAAAGAGGGATCAGCTTGGATGAACTGGGCTTAAACATGGCGTCATTTTGCTCAGGAGACAGAGTGAAGATATGGCCTGACTTTCAATGAGCCAAATGTACGTACGCATTCAAGCGAAAGCGCATAATCCCAGAATGAATACCAGACCAGTTTTTATGACATCTTTAATAACACCTCGTGCGCCCCCCAATCTTTCCTGAGAGAAAAGGGACAAGACCCATTGCACAATTGACCCCCAGCTGAGTCAAGGGGGGGGTGAACCGGGGAGCTAATTTTCCAGGTAATCACAGCAGCGGGGGCTAATTTCAGCATGGCCCTACCCAGCCTGAAGGAGGCCGGTGTTCAGCGCTCTGCAGCCCCCCACCACCTCACGTTCCCTGCTCCCCATTAGCATTAATGCTTAGTGAATCTAAACATTCCGCCCGTAAAAGACAATGCCCCATGCAGCTCATCCCTTTATCTTCAACTAAAGTATGGGGCCATAAATACTGGCCATTTCCTATCAGCATCTTTCTGCTGACAACTGTGGCCAAAATTCCAGCGAATGCTTATCAGGGTTGCCAAAGTGCAGGCCTTGTGGCTTCGGGCTTTCTGTTCCTGTTTGGAACAGCCCAAAGTTGTGTCAAATGGCGACAAAAGACTACTTCGTCTACTTTCGTCATGCCTTGAGAAAGAGTACTTTAACAGTAATAGAACCAAGTTAAAGAACATGCATTTTTGTTAGAGAAAAACATCATCCTGGAGGGCAAGTAAATTCTGCTTGAGGAGATTTAGAAAGAACAATGCATGTTTAAAACCCAACAATTCCTGTTTTGCAATTATGTAATGTGGTTGCCAAGGCCTCACAGTCTGCACAAAGATGCGCTAATCAGTTTACAACGAACAGGCTTAATGAAGATGCATTGAATATACCAATATTCATACTACAATTAATTCTATAACCAAACCTGAAAAGCATGAAGCGCTTGGCACTACTTTGCTAAGGGCATTCCATGTGTATTCTCATAATCACATGCCACTAGCAAGTACTAGCAAGCATCTGTCAGTCAGAAGACATCAGTCAATTGAAGTGTCGCCATTCTCAGTAACAATCAGTTAGCAGTAGCTTGTCGATATTCTATCCCACTCATTGACTTGTGTGGCTGGCCACCGTAGTGCACGACAAATAACAAAGACGTGCTTTCTACGACCATGTAGGGCTGAACGATATGGTACAAAAATCATATTGCAATTATTATGACAGATACTAGATATTAGATATAGATATGATTCACTATTAGTGAGAATGAATATTTTTGCATCACAATTTCCATTTTCACTGAAAGCACTATTAAAATCATGCTGTGACATTTGTTGGGGTCTGTACCAAACAAACATGCCAGGGCATCTCTGCAGCACTACAGTACTTCATCTATAATGGTCTCATAAATTTACATTTACACATTGCATTTACCCGTGTCAAAAAATTGCAGCTCCTGCGATTTGGATATTGCACTTGGCCATATTGCGATTTCGATAATATTTGGATTCATTGTTCAGCCCTACGACCACGTATTTATTTATTTACACAGGGACGAGAAGGAAGCAAGACGTGTGTGTGTGTGTGTGTGTGTGTGTGTGTGTGTGTGTGTGTGTGTGTGTGTGTGTGTGTGTGTGTGTGTGTGTGTGTGATGGTGAACCGGGCCTCGAGGAGACAGACCGCGGCGGCACGCTGGGGGAGCGGCGGTGGGCGGTGGACCCGTGCGCCCTGCACCTGTCGAGCTGTCTGACCGTGTGACCCGCTCTGCACAGCGGCAGCACAGCTGAGTCCTGCGTCTCTATCTATAGCTCTGGCCATTAGGCCCCCGTGTCTTCCGGCACCCTCATCATGGGCCCGGAGGGGGAAACCTGAGCAGCAGCACCAGAAGTGCACCATCATACACACCTTCAGCACACCGATGCACGAGGGACCTGCTACGATATTACGAGCAGCGCCTCATGTGGTGCACTGTGACTCAGTGTGTGGCTTGCGTGTGTGTATATTTATACATGCCACATACTGCCCGCAATGTCTTTGTTATGATTATATGTGTATTAAAAGAACAGCCGATCCCGGTTGTTATTACACATACGCTGCTCAGACTGCACACAATAAACATTGTTTTTGCGAGAGTCTTTACACAAATTCTCATATTGTACTAACATTTTATAGGCCTGCCTACAAATTTATAACTGCCATCTAGAATGAGGGTTCACTACAATGTATTGGATGTACTTACAGGATCCAGCATTAAAATAACAGTGATCTTTCAATTAGTCATTTACTAGGCCTATGAGTAGGCTATTATACAAGCTGAAATAGCCATTACATGAGTAGTTAAAACGCTAGCTTCATCACTGGGGCCAGGTCTGGAGCAAAGTGTCAAACAGCAGAGACTGAAGCCAAGCAGAACATGTACAAGTGTCAATTTCACAGCCTGAGGTTTAAATCATAGACTGTATGAGCGTAAGCGTCCAACCCTGCACAAACAAGAGTTGTACTGGGCGAAGTCAGCCTTGAATACCTTCAAATACCATCAGGCCCTTTAGATCCTAATGTCTGCCATGTTTTATGAGAGGATTCTAATGCTTGGCCGAAGTCATATTTGTAAGCAAGACGGTGGTTTTCAGAATGACCGACTGTCCCGGTAACGCAAGTGCGCTCAAAAGCAAGGCTATTGAGAGTGCAGGGCTCAAATTCACAGGGTTTCTCTGCAGTGGTCCGTGCCAAGCACCGGCAGGACACGCTCCAGCTTCTCTCGGCCAGGCATGGACAACCCAAGGCCAGAAGTTGCCACATTTCATAGCACTCTTTGGGAAAGTGGGGAGGGTTTCAGGGATGATCTAATGTACGCGCTTGCACAAGCGTAGAGCCAATGTCAATGCTGTTCATTCCAGAAAAACTGATTAATTCAGAGACCAACTGGGTGGTGCCAATGACTCATGTTTCTATGATCGGCCTGCATGACTATAAAGGGAGCAAATGGAGCCTTGTGCTTAGTGCCTGTGCATGGGGCTCAAGGCAACAGGCAGAGATGAATCATTCTTTAGCTGTATCAAGGCAGCTATTATGAAAGGGATAAGATTTAGGAAAGCTTCAAGCAGGAACAGGAAATTTGTTGAAGCTCCAAGACAAGGAGCGACATTAGTTTGGCGAAATCGTCCGCAAACAACGAAAAACATGGCAAAGCACATCTCTAAATGTATTGGACTGATTTTTGCCTAAGCACTGCACGTTTTCACCCGACGCAACCGCTCGGTCTAGAGAGAAGCAAAGGAATGGCATCCCTGTGTTTAACAAAATGGAATAATCTACTCCAGGCAAGTCAACACAGGCCAGGTTGTCTCCCCCCCATACTCCTCCTAAAGCCAAATCGCTACAAGTCAAGTCAATCCCCCAAACCAGCTGTCTTCACTTGCCTCTGGCTGCGGCACCATTTCACCAGGAGAACCTGAATATCCACATGTCATGAGTGAGACCATCTCCAAACAAAGGCGAGCCATGTGTGAACATGCGGTGGCGGTGTGGGTGCCTCAGGGACCCTATTGCTGAATGCTCCCCTGACACCGTGGTCATCGCTTCTCTGACCCTACACACATCATGATACACATCATAGATACATTCATCCTATTAGGTCTACTCCGTTTGGCCATGCTCTCCTGGTTATGGCAGACTACAAAGAGGGGGACATTTCTTATTCATTATTTCCCATTTAAATTGCATGTTAAGTAAGTAACCCCGCTGCAAAAAGGCTTGTTGTGCAGGAACATGAACTGACCTCCCGAGCGATGCTACTCAAGGCTTCATCCTCAGCTGAGAACCGGTCTTTAAGCGGGGCACGCTTTCTACCAGAGCCTGGTGTCCCCATGGTGCCCGCACAACTTCAGCACCAATAAGCCGGCTTGAGACCAAAATGACAGTTGGCCAAGCACCTGAAACAAACAAAACAAGGTTATTAGTTACTTTTTTATTTTATTTTTTAAGTTTTAAGGTAAATGCATAGGCCTACCAAAAAACGTATAGAAATACATTGAAGCACACATACTACAATATACATACCTTATTACTTGTAAACTTTCAGGTCGAAATACAGCTGTACATACACCTAACGTAGGGTATGACCTAACATACCCTGATCCCCTCATTCCCTTTCAGCAACAACAGGAGACCACCATAGCAATTCATGCCTGACCTGCTACTGCTATAGGAGGCTTTGTATAAACAGTTGTTGGTTGACATGAACCAGCTGTAAAATGTGACATGCAAGAATCCTCACACCCAGCAGGATCTGGTCTATCATATGTCATATGTCTTGGTGCCACGGTCAACACAACATAACGTTAGGGTCATTTATAAAAATATATCTCATGTGAGTACAGTACACACATTATTGGTTAATGGGACATATCGACACAACTGCAGTTCGTGTGTCTCTGGTATGAATACGCCCAGGTAAGGAGCCAGACACACAGGTATGCAATATAAACGTCAGTGGCTAAGACCTCGATGACCATGTGTTGATTGATAAATTACAGTTACACCAAACGGTAGTCCACACATTAATCCAGACAACCATGCAATATACATAGTATATAACTATTCCTATTAATATAATGCATTGTTTAAACTGAACACACCGGCACTACTGGTGTGTAACAGTAACCTTCGACTCGGTCATCCTATATATAGTCATCTTATACATCTTATATATATAGTATCATCTGTATTAATGAAGATGATCGATCGGTCGGTGTCTCGTTACACGTGGATCTAGCGTTACCGTTACAGAAAAACAACACGAAGCTGTTAAAATACACCGGAGCGGCTAACATTAGCCTTAGCTGACACACGATAAATTAGGCTAGCAGGCTAGCAAGCTACTACGTCCACCTGGAAAGTTACAACAACCTACTTTATATACACCCATTTATCGGATTTTTTTAAAACAAAGGTCGGTAAGCAATGCTATTAAAAGTACCCCCTTTCGCTGTGATGATTATATCATTTCTCGGTGGTGGGAGAACCAGCTAAGTCACTTAGCCGACTAGCTCTGTTAGCCTGCGAGGCTAACCCCGACTCCCCCTGACTCGGACCACTCGGACACACACACATCATCAACCCCGACCTTCAGCCTCACATGAGAAGTCCTCCTCGTCGTGTTTGTTCAGAAAGCCATCGTACGTGCGTCTCCCCCCGAGAAATGTAGTGTTATCTTCCCGGCTGACAGCTGTCATCGGTGCCGTCTGGATGCGATCCCCTGCCCTCCTCCTCCTCCTCCTCCTCCTTCTTCTTCTCCTCCTCCTCCTCCTCCCTCCCTCCAGCCTTCACAGAGGAGTCGGTCGTCGGCTGGAGCTCCCGGATGTCAGGGGACCTCGGGGGATCATTTTCGCATTTCGTCATGGATATTGAGTCAGACAAGTAACGAAATATTACCTATTAACACAATATTTTTTGTGTTAAAAAAATATGTGTTAATCTCCACAATTTCTAATTTGAAGTTGTGGGGCTGTTGTTAAAGTAACTCATGGCGACTCAAGGCGACTATAGACTAATAAGGCCTATTATATTCTAATTTATATTGGTGCTGATCATCCATGCGATGCAATATGCAAGAATACATTGTGTATTTTTGTTTCATTCATCGTTCATTATTTATGGTTTATGGTTTTATTTATTATAACGTATTGTTATTGAGTTGTTTTAGGTGAAGCGATGTCTTTACGGTGTCTCTCCACATGAGGGCAGTATAGGATAGGAACTTCCCCCTGTGTGAGACTGCAGTGTGCGCTATCACTGCACCTTTAATTTTTCACCATATTGCTGGATGGATTCATTGATTGGATTTGCCTTGCAGGTTTGTTGTGTTATAATAATGTGACACTTCAATATTTATCAATGTATTTCAAACGTCCATGATGTTTTATATACACTACATAAATGACATTCAAGATAAGATGAACACCGCATTAAAATACATGCCAATTATTCCAAGCATGTCTATAAAGAAATCCTGTTGTCTTGATAATTATATTGTTTCACCTTTCTCACTTTCAGAGTTTTCCTTATGATGATGGATGTGTGTGGGAGGAATATTTCTAATCCAAAGGACCTCCGTGGGAATCGTACAATAATACACACACACACACACACACACACACACACACACACACACACACACACACACACACACACACACACACACACACACACACACACACACACTCACTCACTCACTCACTGTGTGTGTATGTGTGTGTGTGTGTGTGTGTGTGTGTGTGTGTGTGTGTGTGTGTGTGTGTGTGTGTGTGTGTGTCTGTATTATTGTCCCTGATTATAGAGCACTAATGACTGTTTTCTCTCTCATTGGCCCTCTCTGTTTGCCACTATGCAGAAAGGGCTTACTTAAGTCTTAACCCAGAGCCACGATACAGTCATGCAGTCTCCATACTTCACCTCCTAGCAAGCCTCTCATGGTGTCATTCCTTCCAGCATTACCGCCTTGGTTTTAAGCACAAACTAAGCAAACCTATCTATGCACTGGGAAAACAGGGTTTGGCTAGACACTATAATGCTCTATATTCCATTTAATAACATGTTAATAATGGTGTTCGAAATGGTATGTAGAGAAACTGGGTTTGTCTCATTTTGACATACAATTATTACAAAACGGCAAACACAAAACAACTCCAAATCTCGCACGTTGTTCATTATTATTTTCCAATCCAAATATTGTCAGTCCAGTCCAGTCAGTGCTTGGAGTGAAGTAAGAGGAACTGTGCTTATCAATGAATACATCAGAGGTGGAAGTTGGCTTTAAAAAAAAACAAAAGGCCCTGAGGTAGGCAGACAAAGATTTAGTGTTTGTTTAATTTTATGACCCCTTTAACCCATAAACTGTAAAATGTTGAACCTGTTTTTCAGGGTGGGGGGGGTGCACAGATGGACCAAAGCACAGGATAAGGTCTCCTATGGCTCTTGTTGTTGTTGTTGATTTGGCTCCGAAACACGGATCCTTATATATGAGCCCGATATTGTGGTGTAAAGGGGCTTTCTTCAGTGCACGGCGCGCTGTGAGGAGTGGTGTTATTCTCCTTGGTTGAGTGTACCACCAGACAATGACCACGGTGGATGAAGGGGTCTCCCACTGCGCTAACTGCACCGACTGGGTCGTTAAGCGCTCTGTCTGTAACCCATTCTGACTCGGACTCGGACAAACACACTGGAAGCCATGGAACCCCGACCTGTAATTACCCCGTAGGGAGCAGTCCCGCTCCTTCTGCCCAGCTCCTCTGGAGACGTTTGAAGAGCGCCCCATGGGGAGCTTTTTTTGTGATTGGGACACATGACTCACATTGATTACCCCCCTCTTCCAGGAACCCAGCACAAGAGAGAGAGAGAGAGAGAGAGAGAGAGAGAGAGAGAGAGAGTTAGTGTCTATAGTCTGGAGATGAGGACTACTAGAGATCTAACCGGTGACCGCTGGAGATCTAAGATCTCCCACAGAAGGAGGGCATTAACACATCCCGGCTCAAGATTTATCTGCAGTGAGACCACATGTGTGTTTAATTTTTCTTGCTAACATAGTGACACCATTTATATATTTCTTTATTTTCTCCTTTTTGTTGAATAGCCATGTAGAATTGTTTTGTACTTAAATAGTTTCCAAAGGAATTGCAAAGTAAAAACTATTCCAATTAAGTATTAAAAAAGAAAACATTTTGTCTAAGCATTATGCGATCATACTTACTGTTTCAGCTATGAATACATAAACACAATATTGCCTAACCAAGGCTAGATTTTCTGTTCAGCAATCTGCTGATTCTGCCTTTGACATACACATCTTGGGTAAACAGAATAGACAGAGTAAATAGACCATTAAAGGGATTGTAAAAGTTGTCTTTTGATGTCTGTTGGCTAGCGCCCTTGGACACCTGTGGGCTTAAAGCAAGCGGCTGTCTGTTTAACATGAATATGGTGCGCAGAGGTCACTCCACTGAATCACTGCTTGTCAAGCTGTCTGAGTTCAACACGAATGCAGTTTACTCAAAGCCAAAAGAATGTTTTGGGAAGAAACTGCAATGCAATGAATTATAAACATCCTGGACATGAATCATAAAACTGTCAGCAAAATATCAGTTATCATAGAATTGTGTATCTCCATAGCGTGCATTTCTGGAGACACAAAAGCTCTGATTAATCCCATTCTTTATTTGTAATCATCCGAGAAAAGCTTTTTTTTGTTTTACAACAGTTGCCAACACCATGGCACCCTCAATAAAACAATATTGTTTCGTGCCAGCCGTTAAGAATGATGGTCTTAGCTTGTCTTCCCTTTCACTGGCAGCCAAGCGTTTTCTGAATGTCCATAATTCTATCTGACAACTATATCACTCCTTTATTTCTGGGAGAATAGAGATGAAAGGAGACGCGAGTTAGGGATGGCCAAGTATGCATCGCTGAGCGTTGAGATGTGCATACCCACTGTCATCGCTGTAAAGGACGTTCGTAGAGGCAAGATATCGTCTCGGGACAAGCACGGACAAATGGCCTGCAGCAGAGAACCTTCTAGAGCCAATGGAAAGGATGTCATTTACTGGGCTAGACATTTAGCTTTTAGATACAGCACTAACCCTTTATCATGTTGTGACATGTAAACTCATTTTAGATTGGTTAAGATTGGTTAAGATTGGTGTGTGTGTGTGTGTGTGCGACCAAATTAAACTAACAACAAACCCAATCTGTTTTATTTACCAACATGGACTGTGGTCTCTGCCAAGCCTGTATCACCTTTAGAGGAAGAGTGATGTTCCTAACCAGGGTCTTCTTCAGGGGGGATGGGTGTGTCTGTTTGCCAGTTGACATTTGTTGAAGGAGTGTGAGATGAAGCAGCAGGTCACACCGTGAAGTTTACTCCTCACACCAGCAGTCCGCACCTCATTTCGGCCATGTTGTGTTTGTGTGAAAATAGGAAATAGTTTAGCTACTGTCAACTTAAAGGGGTCACACTCTTTTGACTCTACGTGTCGAAGTGTGTTGCTCTGCACACGTTTAGATTCCTTCTCCTGGTAAGGAGGTTAATATGTGTGTGTCTTGTTGAGCCATGTTGTTTGTCTTTATACAGAATGCTTTGTTCCTCTGGCAATAAATATGACAACAATTATGCTAGCATTACCATCAAAATAGCATGTTTATTATATTGTTTACTGTGTGATTACTTTGATGTGAAAACAGGATGGCCCCAATTACACAATATTGATGGAGTCAGCTAGAATAGAGGACATTTTTGTCTATATATTATCCGTTGTCTATGGATAGAACTAGCATTAATTATAATTACAAAAACACACCACACACACACACACACACACACACACACACACACACACACACACACACACACACACACACACACACACACACACACACACACACACACACACACACACACACACACACACACACACACACACACACACACACACACACACACACTGTATTCCCTTTAATGTTTTAACACATTCAGCAGTTGAGTTGTGTTTTACAAA
>OOFB01014561.1:774-10774 GCA_900323305.1 Trachyrincus murrayi | reverse complement strand
GGTTCCCAAACTTACTACGAACGGGACCGCTAGTTGTAAAACGAACAAGTGACCATACCAAGTAACTATACTATATCTATATGAACTGTGTGCGTGTGTAAGTGCATACATGGAGCACACGTCCGGGTCGAAGCAGGAGAAGACGATGCGCCGCTGGCCGGCCATCTGCAGTACGCAGGTCAGGATGATATCCAGGAACGTGTTCATGTTGAAATAGGACGACAGGTTACCGTCCCATGACCCATCCTGCCAACACAGGGTGGTATATTAAAGCCCAGACAATCGAGAGACAAGATGAAAACAGCCTATATTCAGCCTAATTGCATTACAAAAATGTATATTAATATTCATCCATCCCATTTCTCATTTTAATCTTTACCCATTTGTAGACCACGACAAGATCCGAGCTAAACAATTACCTTCGTCTGGCAGATCCACTTCAGCTCAATGTTGAAGCCAACGTTCTCAGGAACTGCCTGGAATATCTGGTAACACACACAGTGAAACACAAAGTGTGGTTGCTCAATTAGCATGTAATCAGCATGCAGTCGGTGTGAAAGCAATGAGTTTTAAAACGGTGGTACGTGTACAGCCAAGTGGGAAAACGTTGCAATGTTTTTGTTATGATTGAAAATCAGGGATCAACCGAATTCGAAGCCATACCTGCGAGAGTGAGGGGAACGGCTGATGCTCATCAATTTCCTCTTCATTGTCCAGCAGATCTAAACAGAAGGCTCTGAGTAAGTTCTCACACACAGACACACACAAGTGTGTCCATGTTTCAAACCAATACTGACGCAGGTAGAGGACAGAAAACAGTCTTTATTTACAGTAAAATAAAATACAAATAATACTATATATATATATATATATATATATATATATACACACAGACAAGCGGTTTACCTTTGTGATCATTCGATTTCATGGCTGTGGCATGGGCCAGCTGTGACACAAACCCAAACAAACCGTATATTATTATTATTATTATTGATATATAACATTGTATAACATCAAGACATATTGCTAAACCAGCTCTCTGCTTTGCCGTTTCTTCCTATAACTGATAACTGATAAAATGACTACATGTGATGCAAGATGCAAGCCTTTCATTGCCAGCAGCCAGCATTAACTAAGTGCAGAGAATGCACATGCCTGCACACTAACATACTGTAGGTCAATGGGTCACGCTAGTGTGGGGTGTTATGGGCTAGTGGGCCTCCTGGCAGGAATGTTCTGAATGTTCTGAATGTAGGTCAGGAGTTGTGAGGCTCAGAAATGTGGCCACAAGAAGCCACTTCTCTTTTAAATATCTAAGATATCTAAAACTCGGCCAGCATGTACCTTGAGGAGTTGCAGCTGGTCAAACGTCAGGTCTTTCACCGGCACCTCGATCAACTCCAGCGACGTCTTGTCGTTTTTCTGCCGTCCGAAAGAGACATGGGAACAGTGAGTGAACACTGGTCCTGACAGAAAGTGACTTATGATGTTATTTTCTTAAATATCCGCGGCATCAGCGTTTACTAAAAACATGTTATGGGTAAATGTGGCTCCCAACGAGGGCTGCCGCTATTCGTCGACGCATTTTGTCAATATTTTTAAATCGCTGCATGTTTTTTTATAAGTATTTTGTATTTTTCCCCAGACCGAAAGCTTCAAAAGTATGGGAATAGGCCCAGACAACAAAACGGCAGTTTGTTTGCTGTGAAAAATGTCTGGCATTTCACAGCAGCACTACCGCCATGCGCAAACACCTGAAACGAAAGCATGCAGGTGCTATTGTGGAAGGCGCGCCCTATGGTAGGGCGCGCCTGTGCTTTGGGTGCTGGCCGCGCCTGTGCTTTGGGTGCTGGCCGCGCCTGTGCTTTGGGTGCTGGGCGTGGAGCAGCCCCGCTTGTCAACAGAAGATAATTACTGCATTATTAAAGTCATAAATCACTTGTTTGGCTGCTACCGTAGATTTTTCAATGAAGTGTTTCAATGAGTTGAGGAACCAGAGTTGTTGCTTAGAACATGTTTAGGCTCTGGCGTGTGTGCCTGTTGGGGCTTGTTGGGGCTTGTTGGGGTGTATACCTCATCTAATTCATTTCATTTCTGCCATTATGTTACCCATATGTCTTTCTGTAGGGAATGTCATATATGTAATGTTTGAATAATTGTGATCAATATAATTAAAGGTCTAAGTTAAAGGAACACAGGGAATATTACTATATCTTACATGTAAGTTACAAGTATTACATGTTAAATAATGATGACGCATTTGTTTTTCTCTTGCTCTCAGTCAAAGCTGTCAACAGTTAATTGTCTGCGTTTTTGGATGGAAATTAATCGTTTAGATTAATCGATTAAATAATCGATAGAAAAATAATCGATAGTGGCAGCCCTACTCCAAACTGCTTCTAATTTATAATAATATTGACTAACTGACTAATAAAACACATCCGCTTTTTGAGGACAAAGACTTTTGGGGAAAATATGAAATTATATTACATTAATCTTAAAATATGAATATTATTAATAGGATATGTATACGTAATAGGATATGTATGTCATAACAGATAATCAACCATTAACACATGCCAACTGATTTTGTAAAGCTAATTATTAAAGAAAATCTATTTTGGTAGCCTTCTAGTCTAAAAAGTGTCATCTGAGAGTGTTCTCCTGTACCTTCTTGGTTGAGATACAGCAGGTCAGGTCATGGTACACGATGGGCACAGAGTCCTTGGAGAGGTGCACGTCAAACTCCACGTAGGCCGCACCCTATACATACATACGTAATATATACAAACAAACATAGAAAAACGCAATAAAGACGATATGACAAGTGTAGAAGGTAGGCAAATTTCAAGTGTCCCCCCACAAACGATACAATACAGAACACATGTCAACATTGAATACATAAAGCAAGCGTATTGTGGACCACTCTTAACAGAGCTGTGAGACACATTTGTATGCACACTAAAAAGGCATGGAGAGGATGTATATATTGAATAATCATGGAGTAATACAGCATATACATATACTGAACAATATGTTAAAAAAAATATTATTGCGATAATTTTGACAGATATTGCGATGATATGATTCACTATTAGTAGGAATGATCATTTTTGCATCACAATTTTCATTTTCACTGAAAAAAACCCGATTAAAATCATGATGTGACATTTGTTGGGGTCTGTACCAAACAAACATGTTTTCTTACATCTGGAGGAAAGCTACAGTACTTCATTTATAATCATGTTATAAATGTACATTTACACATTTTACCCCTATCACAAAATTGCAGCTCCTGCGACTTGGATATTGCACATGGCCATATTGCGATTTCGGTAATATTTCTTTTTATTCTTTTTAACGTTCTGCAATACATCTTAATCTCACTAGATTACACGCAGGTATGCGTGCGTATCAGCGCAATAAACATCAAGTTTATCTACACCTACACTATATAGCTACCACCAGAGTCAAAGTGCGGTTCCGGCTACGTAGAAACTCACGTGATTGGCTGCGCTTTTGAACGAGCCAATGGTGTTCTCCTGCACTTTGTGATGCCTGTTCAACACATATTGGAAAGAATGATAAATATATATACATATATATACAGATACACACACACACAACAACAGCCAACAACAGGTATGGCCCACTGGCCCCGTGTTGCTGTTTTGTTTGTGTTTGTTGGGGAGTGTGCTCAAAAGCACCTTTATGCAATAGTAACGTTTATGATTATAGAGTGTGTTATGGATTATCATTGTACAGCTAAAATAGCAGTCAAATAAAACAAACTGCTAAAACAAACCACAATAAATATACATATAAAACATGCATGAAACAACAACACACTAACGTGAGATTTATGTGCACACCCGCACACAATCAACTACTTAGTAGTCACAGAAAGGTAAGAAATGTTCTGCTGTGGCATGTCTTGATGTGTTGTGGATTCCAGTCAAGGAGGTGTGCGTGAGTGTGTGTGTGCGTGTAACAGCATCTCACTTGGCAGCCTGTGTGCTCCCTGCTCCTCTGTGGCCCACGTCCAGAGCACTCCTCTTCCTCCAGTATCGGGTGAAGGATGCGTTCATGTCGCAGTGCAGGCCGCGGATGGGCCGAATCACCAAGTAGTCGACTGAAAGGCAAGAGAGACCACGCCTAGGCTTTATACTACTTCGCTACGTGACCGGGAGAACAAGCATCTCGAGAAACGTTGGCTATTTTAATTAATAGTGCACACTGCTCGCTGTAATTATCTTGAGGGCAAAACAAATACATAAATACACAACTCTAAAAATAAATACACTACTCTTCCTACACTGGAATGTAGATTAGGGTAGTATTAAAAAAACATGTGCAAGTACAATTGCCCTAAGAGTGCACTGGTTTACTGGTTTGTAAAATGCAGCTTTTACAATTTAGAATTGCAGCTCAGCTTGCAAATCACTGCAATATAACACTCATTTGCATTTTTACAATTCCATCATGCATTTAAACATGCAATTTTAAACCAAAAAATGTGTGTTCTCACACACGCCCTCTTCAACATGGCTTGATCGGACGTTGCATGATAACGTTTCACATCTTGCGCTTGCCCGCGTATTTCATTATTAAGACAAAGGTAATGTTGTGAATAAAGTTGGAAGAAGAAGAAGAAGATGGGAGTCCTGACCTCTGACCTTCCCGATGGTCTGCCTGGAGTTGCGGCCCATGATGGGCACCGTGGCGACCCCGTTGTCCTTTCCGCTCTCCGAGAAGGAGGAGGAGAGGAGGCAGGCGGTGCCCACGTGCCCGGGGTGCGTGTCTCCCTGCACAACATGCTCACCCAGGTCCTCCTAAAAATGACAGAGATTTGTACCGAAAAAACCCCATTGAAATCAAGTACATGAGATCTGTATTACTTTAAGAGATTCGAGCAATGTGTACCTGACATTCGGGTCATTTGGGAATTCAATAAAAGTCACATTTTGACCCCTGAAACCCCAAAGGACCATAGTGTGTGCGTGAAAAGTACTATTTACTATTTAGTCATTTGGCAGACGCCGTTATCCGAAGCTACTTCATTCAGATGCATGTCATTAAGGAGCAGGTACGGGTTAGGCATCTTGCTAGCTACCACATTGTGGAGTGTGTGTGTGCGGTTGGTGGCTGGTTTAAACAGCCTCACCTGGCCTGGCCTGAGTCAGACTGATTAGAATCTGGGGATAGGTGAGGCTGTCACTTTTAGAAATTGGAAAAAATGCATACTGCACAACCCAAGTTTCAGAAAAGCCTCTGGAAAAGGCAACTGGAGTGCAGAGTAACTTTCGGAAGCATCACCTCAAAGAATTCGAAGGTGAGCTCCAGGTTGTCAGGGTCCATGGTCTGGATGCTGTACTCGGTCCACCGCGAGGGCTCCAGCGCGTAGCCGCAGTCGGGCTGCGAGTGGCGGGACTTGTAGCCGTCGCTGCTGATCACGCTGATCTCCAGGGTGTTCGTCATCGTGTGCAGGGACGTAGGACTAGGTGGCTCCACCTCGTCATCCTCTTCGCCTTCCTCCTCGTAGCCCTCCAAATTCAGCTTGATCCTGGGGAGGAGAAATAATTTATTAGCCCGTTGAATATCTCAGTGGAAGTAAAAAAAAAACATGTATGATTGACAAGTTTGTTTTTCTCCTAGGAGGTTGATAAAAGGGAAATCTTTTATTTCATGTCTGTTTTTTTTTTGTTGGAGAATGACATTTTATATGACACTTTAAATATAACATAATATTAAATTACATTTATCCCCCCGACACCCCTTCCCCAGAGATCTGTTTCTTGTCAACTTTCAACTCAGGGCTTTCCTCGGGTCGGGCCCCGGGGGCGCGGGCCCCACCTACCTAAAGCGGGACCTCTTGAATTTCCTCTTGGTGATGGACACGGGAGCGCTCTTGGAGTGGTGGAGACGCAGACGCACCTCCGTCTGGCACGTCAGCCACCCAGAGTCCACACAGTCCACCCCACCTGTGGCAGCACCGGGAACACAGAGTATAGGATCGGTGTGAGTAAAGGACCCTTGTCACAGAGGCGTCATCGTAGGACAGCAACACAGGTGTCATAACACTAATGTACCAGGTACCAGGGCACGGACTTATCTTCACTAGTTTGCTCTATAAAAAGGTACATGAAAGTAGCAGACCCTTAATTAGTGCTATGAGTGACACCTGTGTTTGTCCTACGACGACGCCTCTGGGAAAAGGGTCTATACAAGCAAGTACAACAAAACAAGGATAAACAATTATAATAAAAAATAATGATATGTTTGATTTGGCTTTATGTCTCACCGTAAGTACCAAATTGGCCATCGTCATTATTCATGTGAGACTCTGTAATAAAACAAGAAGAGGATATTAGAAGGGGCAGAGAGAGGCGATCATATAGAACTGCTGAGATTGTTGATCGGGGTTCCTTCAGAGCATTTGGCCAAATTTTCTGTCTTTAAAAAACATGGGCAATTAAAAAAATGTAAATATGTTCATGTAAAACAACTTGATAAGCAAGTGCATCAGGTGACTTTACCTTTGGCAAACAAAAATCAAGCAAATCTTTGCATAATGCATACAAAACTAACATGTTTTTGCAAAGGTCTTACATTTATTGGGAAAGGATATTGCTGGGAGGTTATACGAGGAGATCGACAAGCAAACGTAATACAGCTAAAACTAAACACAAACACAAGAATGCTTTGGTTGCGTGCGGTGTGACAGAGGCCATCGCTGGGGGGGACAACAAGCAGGCTATGACAACAGTACATGTTGTCAGGGTTTTTTTTCATATTGACAGAGGTTTCTTTCCGACATAAGCTAACAATGGCCAGTTTGCACCGGTATTTCCTCTGTGACGCTCTCTACGGGATCCAGCCTTGAAAAACGGGGAAAAGACCTCTCTGACCTCCTGCTTTACGAGTACTATTTCAGGACCTCGGTCGGCTTACAGGTGAAGGGGTGATAAAGTGAGGCCCAGAACAGAAGACGAGGAGGAAAAAAACTGTCAGACGAGGGAGTCGGGGTAAAACATCGCTTTGCCCCTGGAAATGCCAAAAGTTAGGGTTAAGACGTCGCTTCTTGGGTCTCTTCTCACAGATGTGACCTGGTAGGGAGGAAGGATGTCTCCTGCCCCCTATAGGGCTCGTAAAATGTGGGGGTTTCGATACCTGTGGGGGTCATGGTGCGGGGCTGCGGATGGGTCTCCCACTTAGTGACGATCACCTGGCAGGAGCACCCTGCACCCTGCAACACCAATACAGCGGTCGTGCAAACAAATCCAGGGCGTTCATACAACTTCTTGGTGACACTGCTAAGTAAGCAGGTAGCCTAACTTTGTTGGTCCTTGCCTTTTTTTTCTCTCTTTTGTTTTCACTTCCCTCTGGGGCGAACGACGCTAACAATGTACACACTGGCAGTATTGGCAGCGATGCTGGACCAGCCAGTTCCATGACATTGGCATCAGATAATGGAAATGAGGATAAACATCACACACACACACACCACAACCACACTCACACCCACACCCACACAAACCCACAGTTCCTACCAGCCACCTCCCAACGTCTGTAAAAACACCAGGTTCAAATGCCATAACAAAAGAAAAAAAAGGCATCCGCCAATATTTCGACACTGACATCAGAAACACTATTACGCAACAGTACAACAACTGTACTAAGCAGGGAAAAAAACTATTGTCCACTCGGCTGCTAATGAGCTTCAGCAGTTCTAAACTTTACTGAAACAACACTTTTGAACTACACTACAACTATTTCCTAACTTCACTTAAATACACTTTGCTAATACAGTATATGTGTAAAGGCTAGATCAACCAAACCAAGATCAGGGTTCCTGCAGCTTAAGGCTCAAGACTTTGAAATGTAAGACCAACTTTACAACAAAAACAACATAAATGACTTAGGGTTAGGGACAATTTTTCCTATATGTCTATTCGAACATAAAACATGACTTTTTTGGTCCAGTGAAAAGGTTAAATTATCTACTTAAAATGTTATGAGTCTATCCTGACCTGCATGATGTTACTGCGAGAGACATTTGGTAAATTATTAAAAAAATAGATGTTACCAATTATTTTGAGATTTTAAATTGCAATGTCGATTAATAAAATTTTGCATTTTTAAGAGTTTTGAAAGATTGATTTAAGACATTCAATGCCTTTTAAGACTTTTTAAGGATCCATGGGAACCCTGAAGATATACAGGACCTGTGATTATTGTACATTTAGGCAACCACCGTTAATGTAATTAACAGTTATTAGAACACCTGTAAAGCGGAGTGATACATGTATAGTTAAAGTCCCAGTGCTGTTATATACTCTATAGCAGAACTCATGGAATGCCTCTTGTCCAATCACAATTACTTGGTCGGAAACAACTTGTGGAGTGTGTGTGGTTGGTGGCTGGTTTAAGCAGCAGGTGAGGCTGCACACCTATGGTGCATGAGAATAATCAAGGCCAAGAGGTTAAACCAGCCATCACCACACACACACACACACACACATGGGAGGAGCGCTAACATGTCAGCAGTTACCACCTGCTCTGCCTGCTTAAACCATTGTCCAATGGTTGATCATCAACTACCTGCGTCCAGGTGTTGGAGGAGCCCAGCAAAAGCCACTTATGTGTTTATTTTTTACCACTTGTTGTTTCCAATCGCATTGGATTCAAGAAATGCGCTATATAAATTAAATCCATTATTACAGTAAGCTCACTTTTGACTCGAGGAAGAAGCCTTTGAAATACCGATACTTGGATTCGAGTCCTCTAGGCACAGTGATGGTCTGACTCCACACAGTGCTGGAAAGATATATGCATTCATTTATTCATTTATTTCACATCAAGAGGTCAGACGAAAGTGAAATGAGGTTTACTATCAAAATTGTTATGACTCAAGAACGCAAGAAACTCACCCATCGTTGCCAACAGCGGGCTGTAAAGGTATCGCTCTTAAATGGCACCAACTTCCCAGGGCTTCACAACTACCAACCACTGCAATAACTTCCCCTAAAAAACATGAATATAGGTTACATCAACTTGTGAAGTTCCAGTATGAACTGGAAGTGCGGATCATATTGAAAGTGGAAGTAATAACAGCCTCATTACAAAAGGAGCCAAGGTCACAGTGACACGTAGGTTTAATGTGTTTTAACGATGTTTTAGTTACATTTGGTTAACCAGATATTCATGTGGTATAAAGGGTATGGAGGTCCCAGTGACACGTAGGTTAATGTGTACAGATGTTGTAGTTACATTTGGTTAACCAGATATTCATGTGGTATAAAGGGTATGGAGGTCACAGTGACACGTAGGTTAATGTGTACAGATGTTGTAGTTACATTTGGTTAACCAGATATTCATGTGGTATAAAGGGTATGGAGGTCACAGTGACACGTAGGTTAATGTGTACAGATGTTGTAGTTACATTTGGTTAACCAGATATTCATGTGGTATAAAGGGTATGGAGGTCACAGTGACACGTAGGTTAATGTGTACAGATGTTGTAGTCACATTTGGGTAAACTAGATATTCATGTGGTATAAAGGGTATGGAGGTCACAGTGACACGTAGGTTTAATGTGTAGAGATGTTTTAGACACATTTGGGTAAACTAAATATCCATGTGGTATAAAAGGACATGCAAGGGAGCCGCCCATTACGCAACAGTTACCAGCCCAGTGTACATACTGTACATTCATGGGTGATCCATAATTCAAACCAGGGTGAAATGATATTACATGATATTATATACGTGTACATTCATGGGTGATCCATAATTCAAACCAGGGTGAAATGATATTACATGATATTATATGATATTAGCACACGACATACCTGGAGAAGTCTCTCCCCTCACGGCCAAAGTTACTTCGGTCGTCGCCATGGTGTACACGGATAACAATTTAAAAAGGGCTAAAAAAACAAATAAGAGATGAAAGAACAAAAGCGTAAACACTGCTGTATCCGGGCGACTAGCCGGCTAC
>OOFB01014559.1:52782-66217 GCA_900323305.1 Trachyrincus murrayi | reverse complement strand
TGAACTTAAAATTATTATTACTATAAATTCTTACAATTCTATTATTGTACACTAAACAGCATGGTATTATAAAGGTTTTAGTAGCACGAATAGTAGGTGTGTGTGTGTGTGTGTGTGTGTGTGTGTGTGTGTGTGTGTGTGTGTGTGTGTGTGTGTGTGTGTGTGTGTGTGTGTGTGTGTGTGTGTGTGTGTGTGTGTGTGTGTGTGTGTGTTGGTTTTCGATATAATGCTGATTCTAATCTGTAGCTCATAATAAAAGTGCTGTGCTTTAAAAGACTGAATGGCACCATGCATTCTAATGGGCTAATTGGGAACAGAGCTGTCTGTCTGCTTTCATGTGCCACTGGTCCTTACTAAGTAGGGGGGGGGTTGTGTGCACACGTGCCTCCAGCAGAGTGCAGATGGGGGGGAGGTGGAAGGAGGGAACAGACATCCAGTCCATTTTTTTTTTTGCCAATCTGTTTGTAGCGAGATTAATACAAGGCAAAACGCCCAAGTCCTCCTTTCCACTTAATCACTCTCCCTGACAAGCCTGGGTTTAAAACACTGCAGGGGTCTGCTTTGCATTTCTGGGACTGGTCATTAAATGCAAAGGAAAATGGTTGTGTGCGTGTGCGTGCGTACGTACGTGTGTGTTCACCACTCTCAAACCCAGGGTCAGATTTCCCCGAGTGCCTGTACAAAGTGGTGGGTCTGTATGTGGGCGTTGTGGTGAGGTTGGCGGGTGGCAGCGGTGCTCAGATCTTCTGCTTTAAGATAAGGGGGGGAGGGGGGGGTCCCTCGGGAGGTCTGCGCTGCTGGTGCTTGCTGCTGATGGACAGAACAAACCGGCGCTAGTGACGCTGGCGGGGCCGGGCGTCACTTCAAAGTCGCTCTGGCTGGATGGCAGTCAGGCTAGACTTGTGTCTCCATTAGCGTTCCTTTTAGAAGTTCGTAATCGCAGTGATATTAAGAGGAAGGGAGACACAAAGTGCTACCGGTGCTGCTGTCATATATTGACTGGGATGATTTTACTGAATGTGTATTCATCTCTATGGCATATTTTGTCCAAACATTTTCAAAGATCCGGGATTACACACACTGATCTCTAGTCCTAGTTCCACTGTAGCCTGTGTTTCAGAGATTGGTCTGAGGTCCGATTTGCCTCTTTATCACGGGGACTTTTCAAAGTGTTTTTGATATGCCGACATCGGTCTGTGCATATTGTTTTCAAGTTGCGCACACGCCCGTGCCCTAGAGAGTTTAGGCCGCGTTTCCTTCTTCCGCTGTGTTTACTTAGCTCAGCGAAGGACACATAGCGACTCAAAACATGTGTAGGTATCAAAGGCATTTCTGTGGGCTGGGAATGCTGGGGAGCTCAACCACGGCCTGCTGTTCTAGTATGCGCTTTGATTTTTGGACAAACTGCCGCCAGAAGAGCGTGGCGGATAGTGGATGACGACTCCCACCCAGAGTCGACATATTGGGAGTCCGCAATTCATCGTTTTTGTTTCTCTACAGTCTGGACTTGAAACGGTACCCTTCAGGTCCTATATTCACTCCTGTGGATGTACCCACATTGTGAGATCAAACCATCACTGAGGGTTTCCTGTTGGAAATGTTTTTTTTTGCTTTAACTGCCCCTTTCCCTCGGCGTCTTGTCGTCTCCCAGGCTGTGAAGACATAGTGGTGGAGAGCCTGTCCCTGGACTCCCTGGTGCCCATTTTGAAGTGGAGCTCCCAGCCCTACGGCTCCAAGTGGGTGCACCGTCAGGCCATGCACTTCCTCTGTGAGGAGTTCAGCCACGTGGTCACGTCTGACGTCCTCTACGAGCTCGGGAAGGACCACCTGCTGGGCGCCATCCAGTCAGACTATCTACAGGTATGAGAATAGCACGGGGCTCTTGTGTTTCATATTTTATATTCAAAGAAACTCTTCGTGCTTCTAGCGAGCGGCGGGTGGACATGGTTCATATCATACACAAATACACACACATATCTCTCACACACACACACACACACACACACACACACACACACACACACACACACACACACGTGTGCACGCGCGCGCACAGATATTTCGTCATACATACACATGCACGGGAGACGTGCAGACGTGAAGTAGACTTCAGGCCTGGATCCTAATTGAATCTGAGCGTTCATCCGCCCTGGCGAGTTCCACGGGCATCACGCAAGGACGGCTGAGGTGATGCGCTGTAATCAAACTAGACAAACAAAATCCCCCCCGCTGCCAGGCTGGGCCTGCGCAGTAGCACCGCCAGAACATACTGTAGCATCATGCACCCTATTCTCACTCCACCGCCTTGTGCTTGACCCAGTCCTGTCTAACCTTGTCCTCATAAATTCTCCTTCTCATTTATATATATATACCTTTTTTTTTTTTCTCTCTCTCTCTCTCTCTGTGTCTATCCTGGTCTGTGTCTATCCTGGTCTCTCATTCACAGGCGAGCGAACAGGACATTCTCAAGTACGTTGTTAAGTGGGGCGAGCAGCAGCTTATTAAGAGGATGGCAGACAGGGGTAAGATAATACATGCTCTAATTACCCCCTGTGCACCCCACACACACACACACACACACACACACACACACACACACACACACCCCTCCCTAAAGGCTTTAAGAAAATTACACAGTTACCAGAGCCTCCAAATACACTTAAAAGCTCCTATAAAGAGGATGCCTTCCTTTGCCCTGAAGGTGTATACCAGGAACAACCTTCAAAGCGGCTTGTTCATGGGTTCCTGACTCCTGCAGTACTTATAGTAAATGTGTTGAGGATACACTTTTAAAGTTAACGTCTGTATCCAGATTTATGGGCGTCTTAACACTGGGGCCGAGATTTGAAGCATTCCCAAGATTATACTTAAAATACAAAATAGTTTTGGGGCCGGAAAAACAACACTTTCCAGAGAAGAAAGTCAAAGCGGATGAATGACATGCACCAATGTGTTTGGGTTCACCCAGAGCCCAACCTGCTGAGCGGCACGGCCCACAGCGTGAACAAGAGGGGGGTGAAGAGGAGAGACCTTGATGTGGAGGAGCTGAAGGAGATGCTCTCCCCGCTGCTGCCCTTCGTCAGGACGGAGCACATCCTGCCTGCCAACAGTGATGTCCTCGGTGACGCGGTTCGTGCTTCGCGCTTGCCCTTTCTTAACTGTCTATTAAAGCTGCTGTAGGTAAGACTCGACAGTTGTCAAGATGGAAAGCAGAAGAAACTAAACAACCTCCCTCCCAACCAGTCAGGGAAGAGATGCCCTGATTGGTCAGAAATGAGCCGGGAGCGGTCTTAAATCTAAATGGTCTCATACAGAGGCAGGCGCAGTCGACACTAACTGATGGCTATGCCACTTCTAACAAACGACACTCAAATAGCTCTTAAATCTTACCTACAGCACCTTTATCTGTACCTTTTGGTTTGTTTTTTGTTCCCACAGGATCTATTAGCATCTACACATAAGTCTGAATCTTTACTCTTATTATGGGCCACAGTGCAATTATTGTATTTTACCAAAATATTTAACTGGAAAGTTGGTTATCTGATCATAAAACTGCCATTTGGATACCTGATAATAGTAATATCATCAGATCTAACCTTAAAATTGTGTTTTGGAGGTACACTTTGGTTACAGGGGACCTGGATGAATGGAGTCTTGACCTCTGCCCTCTTCTCTGTTCACAGCTTAAAAGGGGTCTCATTAGCACCCCTCCCTCAGATATGCTGCCCACGGCCGAAGGGGGGAAGGCCAACTCCTGGTTGCGCCAGAAGAACGCTGGCATTTACCTGCGCCCCCGCTTGTTCTCTCCCTACGTGGAGGAGGCCAAGGTAGGCTTCACTCACCTGTGATTCATGGTGGGAGGCGGAAAGCAGTCCGGCTGTTATGCAAGCTAATGGATGTTCTACGCAGAAGCCAAGCCAGATATTATGACCATTCATAAATTCTCGAGTCCAGTTCATAATTTACAAGTGCTTAGGATGATACGTCTGTATTGTTTACTAATGCCATTCCCACTCACAATTGTTAAGCATTTGGCCTATAACTTTTTTTCATCTCATTCATTAAGGATGAACTGATTCCTTCTATTTTTCTAAGTGCTCACTAAATGAAGTGCAATGACTTAATAACTCTGCACTTCAAATTAAAAGACAAGCGATTGAGCAAAGTCATCTGCACCTAGTGGGAGTCGTATTGCTAGCCTGTTGTAACTCTTCCATCTCCGTCCTTCATGATGTTTGCCCGCAGTCCGTGCTGGATGAGATGATGGTGGAGCAGACCGACCTGGTGCGCCTGCGGCTGGTACGCATGTCCAATGTCCCCGACACGCTGTACATGGTCAACAATGCGGTGCCGCAGTGCTGTCACATGATCAACCACCAGCAAATGGCCGGCAACCAGACGACTGCTCCCACCGTGGTGGCTAATGAAATCCCAGGTAATACGGTTATTAGCATCGCAGAGTGAAGGGTGCCAGGATGAGCGAGTGTGTTTTAAAAGCAGCGCAGCTTCGTCCTCATGCATTAGCAATCATCTGGCTTTCTGACGTGCTAAAATGAACCTGAATTAGGGGGATAAATATACACACACTTTTGATTCAATACAAATCCATTTTGAGGTGTGTGTGTGTGTGTGTGTGTGTGCGCGTGCGTGTGTGTGTGATGAAACATTCATTATAAAAGAGGTTCCATTTTATTACGTCGTATTAACGTAATGCTTGCAACCACGGCAAAAGAAACCACTGTGTTGACGTCACGTGTTCTCCTCAGTGCCCCGGCTGTCCGTGGTGAAGGACATGATCAGGAGGCTGCAGGAACTGAGGCACACGGAGCAGGTCCAGAGGGCCTACGCCCTCAACTGCGGCGAGGGAGCCACCGTCAGTTACGAGCTGCAGCTCCGCGTGCTGCGGGAGTTTGGCCTTGCCGACGGAGCCACAGAGCTACTCCAGGTAGGCGGTGGTCCGATGCAGCCCAGCCTACAGGCTCCCTCAGGGCTGTGATGATGGGGCCGCTGCGACTGTAACAGGAGCGGTCCCTTTAGCTCCACCAGAGAGGCAGATGTTGGCGAGATGGTGTGTGCACAAGGAAGGTTTAAGTGATTAGTGTAAAGGCGATTGTTACAACAGTCTTTCTTCTTTTGCTCTCCCCCCCCTAGAACCCTTACAAGTTCTTCCCCGATGAAAGGTTTGGAGATGAGAGTCCAATTCTGGCTCTTCGCCAGGTGGGTCGTTGTCGGGTGAACAGCAGCCCAGCCATGGACAGCATGTTCACAGAGCTGGAAGGGCTGGCTAGCTTCCACCCTCCTCTACCTCCTCCGCCACCCCCCTACCACCCGCCGGCCACGCCTGGCCACGCCCAGCTGAAGGCGGCCTGGCGTCCCCGTGTCCCCGTGCCCACCCCCACCCGCTCCTTCTCCTACCCCTGTAACCGCACCCTGCACCAGCGCCACGCACCCGCCAAGCATGGCAGCTCAGAGTACTCCTCGGTCTCTCGGCCCCTGCCCCCTGACTGCACCAACCCCCAGGCTATGGGCCGAGCGCTAGTCTCAGAGCAACAGGCGGTGAGTGTTTACCTGCTGTGTGTTTGTTGACCTTGTGTTGTGCTCGTCTTGTCGATTCAAAAACTACTGCGGGAATTTGGGCCGGGGTCACGTTGGCCGAGTTGTGGATTTGATGTAATTGAACGTGTTGTTTCTGTCTTCATCCAGATGGGCATGGAGCCTGTGATGAGGGAGTTCATGCCTGACATCGCCCTCGGCGTCTCCGTTATGTCCCTGAGGGAGCAGCACATGGACAGGGATGGTCCTCACAGTCCCATGGGCCCCTCAGGCCACCACATGCCCCATGGGCCCTGCCCCTCCGCTCGTCTCAGCCACGGCCCCGGACACGGCCCCGGACACGGCCCTGGACATGGCCACTCCTGCAAAAGACACGCTCCCGAACCCAAGCTGGAGGCCCAGGCAGAGTTCCCTGACCTTTATGACTTCTCCTGCCGACCTGTGACTCCGACCTCCCTGCCCTCTTTTACAGGGCCAGATCTCTACAGCCACAGCTGTAACCCCCAGAGCTCCTTCCCCTATCTCTCTGACTCTCAGACCCAACAGGGCCATCCTTCAGGGGGACGGACAGGCCAAGACCCCCTAAGGCTGGACGTCCTGGGTCTGGGCTCCCAGCGGAAGGACGGAGCCCTGGCCAGCCCCTCTGGGCCGCAGCCTCGCATCGGACACATGCCCAGGGGCCGGTCCAATGAGACAGACCTGACTCACGGTTTGGGCCATTTGCGCTCTCCAAGTGGAAACATGGATGGGTATGAGGACAGGCACTCTGCTCCCAGGGAAGCCCCCGAAGAGCTAGGTGTCACTGGAGAGTCATCGGGCTCAGGGCACCTCCAGCAGCCCCACAGGAACAGTGTGAGCGAAGAGGCTGCCAGAGACCGCAGATCACCCAGCAAACCTGACTACCCTTACAAGAAATCCGCACTTTAACCCCAGTTGAGGGACCAGGGGTTGAGTCGACACAAAGGGAAATTTTTTGGGAGGATTGTCCCTTGTTTTGTTTTTTTAGTAACGGATGGCAAAGCACTAACTTGTGTGTGATTGTGTGCATGTATGTGTGTGTGAGAGACATGGAGGTTTGAGAGGAAAGGGAAAAAGGCTTGTTAAACATTTAGCTATTTATAGGTTGTATCCTTCTGTCCTATCCCTTGTGCACACTGTGTGCTTTCCATCACACTGTCACAGTACGGCACGAGTGAGCGCTGCGGGTCGAGTTAAACAGCCACTTGGTGGACTTGATCTATTCAAGCCTACCTTGGGCCTGCTGGTCTTGAGCGCAATGCTGTGTCGCAACAGATGGATTCATGTAGTGTAGTCTATTTCTGATGGTAAAGGTTAGCCCCCCTAAAATAATGCCTGGACAGGGCCAAACAATGAATGCAGCTCAATAATGGACTGGCTTGTTGACTGGAGACTCTACACTGAGTCCTTCTGTTGATTGCCCCAGCACGGATGGAGAAGCTGGCTCGATATGAATGTTATCGTAAGCAAATTCCGCAAACAGCACTATCTGGTACAGAGATAGCATTGTGATGAAATATGTTGGCCCGTATTACTTCCTTTTCCTCCTGTAGCATCCCTATAGCAACTCACCTGAGATGTGTCCCCTCCCTGTACCAGGGGCTGCCAATACGCAATTGGCTGAGGCTAGGTCACATGAGGCAGGAATTGGATCGGCCAGGAAGTAGGTCAGTAGGCAGAGCGTGGCACTTGGCAGATGTCTTTCTGCGTTGTAATTGTGTCCCGCTCTGACCAACCGGTACATCCTCCAAAGTCTGTGGTTCCCAAGCAGAACCTCTGGAATTTGCAGAGACATGGGGATGGGTAATGTAGGTTTTATGGGCAACGTCATCGCCGAGTTACAGTGGAATATATAAGGGTACCATGGCAACGGATGCACCAGTGGCATTCGGGGTGTGGGGGGTTTTATTTTAGCTGAACAGGTGCGGATGTGTCTGTATGCACGGACTGGTTTTTGTACACGCAGGTGTTTAAACAATCTCAGTACTGTACACTCCCATGTAGTCAGGTCTGTGTGTACATACCGGCATTAGTCTCCAAGATGATTAACCAGAGGGCGACCAGAGTTTACTGGCCCTGTGCTAGCGCTCCCTTGTTTGTCAATAGCATTCAACGATCAAATCCAAAGCCTTAATCAATGCTTGGCTTATTGAGTTTAAGCTATTTTATTAAGTATGATGTCATCCTTGCTACCCCCTCCTACTGATTATGCTGTTCCCCATGAACACAGACGCTTGACAATTATTCTGGAATGGAGGTGTGGGATTCACCAACCAATTCATATGTAAATATTTGCCCTCCATACTGCCACCTCATGGCCAAGTCTGGACCGTCACACCCAGAGGAAATGCTGTTAAAAAAAAATACTGTTAAGGAGCTACCATAACTGTAGCAAAAGAAGCTGGCAAGGGCATACATTTAGAAAAAAAAAACCTACAGCCAATAAAATATTTTATTTTATTACACACACCCTATGACACATGAGCGACATTGCACTGTTGGAGCAGCCCATATACGTTTAAGTGAGAAGGAACTAAATTAATTTTTTAGCAATTGTTATTTTATTTTTCTTAAGAACAAGTGTGTGTGTGTGTGTGTGTGCTGTCTGAACGTTGGCTGACTGTATTTCCAGTGTACCGTTGATATTGTAAATAATCAATTTAAGTCCCATCACATTCTGATTGTTGTCACATTTTAGTGGTTGAAAGTTTGTGTTTGTACTGTAGTGGATGGCACCGTGTACACCTGTGTCTACGTCGTTCAAATCTCACCATGAATGTGTGGTATAAATCATTTACGATCGTGTCCGAGAATCTTTTGTCTTGTTAAATGTTACGCATTTTAGGGCCGCGTGTTCAGTATTGTAGATGGTGTGGATTACCGTGTTTTTGTTTTCTGGGTGAATATTTGTTCTTTTCCTTCTAATTTTCCTTCCTTACTGTCTTGAGTAACGGGAGTACATAGAGGGTCTGAGGAATAGTAGCTCTATGCTTCGTGGTTATGAATTGGCCATGTAGGAGCGGGGGGGGAGAAATCATTTTTCCATTTAGCTTGCATCATGGGGAAAAAATGCAAAACTCCAGATTCTTCCCCATGTTTGCATTGGGTAGTGTTTTTCTTTTCCAGGACAGTGTTCCCTTGAGCTAGAGAAGAGGTCCTCGTTCTGCTCTTCGCCGTAGAGAGAGAGAGAGGTCAGTGCCTTCCCCCGGCCGCTGCTGGGCTTCTAAATGGACTTTGACGTCGATGTCTATGCAAGCCTTTTCTACCAGCTTAACCAGCCTGCGACAAGTAGTTCTTTAAACTCATGTAGCTCGTTTTGTGTAAATAGTTTTATCATTTAGCACCTTTTTTTTATTTTTATTGAACCACCATGAACATACGTGACTGCTTGTGTTGAATTTATAAAAACAGGTACACCGTACTTGTGTGGTATACAAAAACACTTTTTTTTAGATTGATGTACCAAGTTGCATTTAGTTTCACTGAATCTATTTTTCTACTGTCACCTCACAAAAGGTGCTTAACAGTGGTAAATCCTGGCATCCTTAAAAATAAACTGGTTTGTTATAATGGAATTTGCAGTCATTTCACTTGGGTCTTTTTAATACATTCAAAACATTACTTGGTTTGTTAGCAGGATGTGTTTTAACCACAATCAGCAATATTTCACATCAATGGTGCAGAGTAAACAGTTTTTGCTTCCACACCAGTCAGCATCAATAAGCCCAAATGTCACATGCAGCCAAGAGGAGCACTCGGCCTACTCAAGGGCTGTAAATCACACGGGAATGTACACGGGTGTTTCCAAGCTGACCGAAACGCTGTGTTCATTCATAATGGACTGTTTCCAGGGAAGCACAAAACATGTTTCAAAGCATACTAGGCAGACGTTGTAGAACCTTGCCCGTTAAGTTTAAAAACAAAAAGCGACAAACTCAAGTATGAGTGATTCAAGGCATGGTCGTCGTTCAAGCCTCCCAATAAAATGCTGAGACCTGAACCAAAGGTAAGGGCTTACCACCCAAAAGTAACACTTATTGATACCAGTACATTTGGCACTTAAAATCTCTTCACCGTTCAAGTCTTGGGAATCATATTGGTAGCAGCAAATTTCTACATTGTATTCAGACGGTCTCTTATCAGTCCCCGTCTTTGATGGCACAGGAAGCAGCGGTTCAGCCACTTCATCAGTAGCCTGCATTCGGTCGTCGCCTTTTCCTCGACTGCAACCCCTCGAAGAACTGCTGTATGTCCTGTGCTGTGACCACCTGACAGAGAAACATGTTAACATGACACCGGTTAAGCGTCTACAAGATTGGTTAAGACTATTATTGTGGGACAGGAAACTGTTCAAGGCCCTTCAAACCACATTGTTCATTTTAGGATCGGTCCTCACCTTTCCTTCAACAGCATACTGCTCCAGGAATGTTGTCAGTTCTGTTTTTAGGTCATTGTAATCTAGGAAGGAAGGAAGAACATTTTTTATTATGTTTCACATCTGGACCAGTAGCCTTTCCCGATGCAATTAACGTGTATTGTTTCAACCATGCCGCAAGGACAATTAAAAGTCAGTTTGGACCCCAGAACTCACGGTAAATCATCTCCAGCTGCTGCACGTGGTCCATGGAGCTCAGGAACGACATGAGCAGGTCCTCGCCGAACGGCTGCGTCCTGCCGCTGTTTTCGTAGGCCAGCACCGTGTCCGACTCGTCCAGTAAAAACTGCACCTCTGACTTCACATAGGCCCTCTGTGCATAAACAGAAGCGCACAAGATCATTTTAGGTAAAATAAAATACAAAAACTGAGGTAATTTTGCAGGAACAAAAGCAACTGTGCATTCGTGAAATGTTCCCTTTGAGTCGGTCGCAGGCTTGCATACCGTATAATCAAGGGTGAAAAGACAAGCTTTTTTTTTTTGCCTACCTTGCAGCTTACACAGGTGCACAGCTCGGAGCGCCAGTTATAAGGCCAGAACACGGCTCCCTCTCTGGGCCTGTCCGGACCCCGAATCTGGAGCTCCTTCAACCTGCAGCCTCGGGTCTCCACCGGGCTGTCCGTCATCTCCTGGTGTGTCCGCTTGCAAGACGCACTTCTGTTTTCTGGTTGCTAAGGCAAAAGAAACACATGAACAAATAAGAAAAGCAGGTGAAACAGGTGGCTGGGCTTCGTCGAATAAAAGCCCCCACTGCAGTTGAGGTGAGGTAAGTAGGTCATCCTGTCCTGGCCATCGAGAGCCACGGACACGAGTGGGTTTGCTGATGAAATCATCTTTGTTTACAGTAAGCTGCCCTGTCAGAGCTGGCCGAAGCCCATCCCAAGAGTACGGAACGCTGTGCTTCACGGATCACTTCACCCACAATTATCCAAAACAGGAAGAAGGCCGGGCCTGCTTTTTTGGGCTTGGAATACACATTACTATCCAACGCCATCTGGTGGTGGTGGTAAACACCATGCAACCATGATACAGCATTAAGAATACTGTGCTTCAAAAAGGGGAGACATACTGGTGGGAAAAGACAAGACTTTAATGTCACCAGACATCACTACTCACCATGTCCAGGTTTTGGCAGGAGGAGGATCCTTCGCCGCCATTTCTAAAGGCCTCACACTTCCTGGCTTCCTTCTCTTCCGGTTCGTCAACATTAACTTCGACCTCTTCCCCCGAATTACCAACTTTGATTACAGGCACCGCTTAAGAGGAAAGAATGGTAAATTGTCCTTTAACTCAGATGTTGGGAGGTCAGACTTCTTGTAAATGTGCAAGTTATGTTCTGGATGTCTTAAGGATACGCAAAGTGTCATTTGCTTACATTTACAGACTGTATCCCTGAAAGCAAATGACATGTCAATGCTATAGGGGTGACTTCCCGTTCATTTGTTTAAAATGTTTTAAATGGGTGTTGCACGTAGACTTCTACAGTAAAATAGGTTATAAAATAAGTGTTGAAGCTAGATCCATCTGTAAAAACAATTACACTGTATGGCGGTCTGCGCAGAACTGCGGTTAATTAAATAAAAAATTAGATCACCAACAACGAGGATCACAATCCCTGGACGCCTGGAGGTAAAATTAGCTCAGTGTGAATAGTGCATTAGCCGGGAACACGGCTCACCTGCAACATGAGCAGCATAGGTCCACAGGAAGGGAGCCTTGTTCATACACGCTTCACACACCATCTCCTGCAGCTCTTCAGAGTCCACCACTGCACAGCCCAGGTGCTGTCGCAGAGGAGCACGCAACAGGCACATCTTAATATTGATCGACTAATGATAATAAACTGATGAATGATTCAGCTACAGCTCACTACAGATCACTATGGTTTAAAGTACCTTGTGAGACATAAAATACCAGTGTATATAAACTGCTTGATGAACATGCACGGTTAAGGATGTTGACACCAGACTTACCCTGGTGTGGTACCAGTCCTCACAGATAATGCACTGGATCATCTCATCGTCCACCTAATGGAACATTTGAGGTGGTTTGTGATGACAGAGACAGGGCCATGGCAACCGTTACAAATAGTAGGGCAGAGCTGTGGAGTGTACAATTATTATTATTTTTATATACCTGATCATCTGCGTCTGGATATGGCCGATCACATGAGCAGTATTTCCCGTTGAAGTTGTGATTGTATTTGTTTTGGCGATTCACACTGTCTTTAGTCTATTAAAAGACAATAACGTGCATCACCACATGCACATGAAATACAACATAAATGAATGAATCGAAGACTGAATAACATCTCAATGAGAAGACTCACTGGACTCAGCTGGCACTTGAAATCCCCAAACATGCCATTTCCACAATCACAACGAAAATGTCTGTAGAATAAACAAAAAGGACAGTTAAAAGCAATTTGACCCTATATCACGGTTAAGTACGAGTGGAATGCACGTTGTATTTTGGCCAAGATAATGAATGTTTCATTGAAATACCTTTTGGTATACAGCTCAAAGATGTCATGGCCATCGTGGCATTTATTGGCGCAGGCAAGACAAAGCCCACCAGAATCTGCGCCCGTGGGAGTGCAAGTATTGCAGGCAAACACAGCTTGTCTCTTCACATAGCCCTGGAATGTTATACAAATAAGTAGCATTCATTAAATCAATATTGGCGTCACATGCAGACAAAGTAATTATACATAGAAGAAACCATTAATGACAAGCCGCATTATATTATTCGGGTCAGTATTTGACTAATCGTGCATTTTGCTGCAAAGACGCGGCGACGTATAATTATGGTCAACATTGAAAACATATGGAAGATGTAGCACTGAGCGTTAAAGCGTGCAGGAATCCGGTCTGCTGCGGACGAGCACTGCGTTATTGAAGCTCCGTTTACCTTAGTGTAAGAACAATTCTCCGGGTCACTCCCAGCCAACACAGACAACGCCTCTCTGAGTTCGCCCTCGTCTGTGATATCTCGAAGAGACACGGTCGTAGTATCGTCTTTATTTCCCGACATTGTAGTGTAGAACAAAGGTACCCGCGGATCGCACACACACACACACACACACACAACACAGACTGGCTTACAGTGTTGACACACGCCCTTTCCGGGCGGGAGTTTGACCACGTGGGGAAGTGGCGAAGAGGTGGGTTTTGTTTGCAGGTCCCGAGTCCCGCGAAAACAACACCGGATATAGTATAGACACAACGGTGAAGTGATCCGACTGGACGAGAAATGTGTGGTGAAAAAAAAAGAGTGCATTGTCTTTTCACAGCGACGTGAATGAACACACTGACGTTTCAAACGCGATTTTTGTGTAGATCGAGCACGGCGTGGCCACTGTAGCGTCACTAGAGTTTAACTTTGCACCCCCCCCCCCCCCCCCCCCCCCCCCCCCGGGGTTTTTTTTT